>CAJINV010000009.1:1746658-1855816 GCA_905178155.1 Amoebophrya sp. A120 | reverse complement strand
GGGTTGCGGAGGGTTGCGGAGGGTTGCGGAGGGTTGCGGTGGGTTGCGGAGGGTTGTGGAGGGTTGCGGAGGGTTGCGGAGGGTTGCGGTGGGTTGCGCTCGGTCGTGGTGGGTTTCGCAGTTTTGCTTCCATCTGGACCAAAAACACCAATGACGATGCTACTGCTGTTATTTGCGCTCATGCCTTGTTGTTGTTTTGACCTCTTTCTTGATGAAACTGTTGTGCTATTGTTGCATTACTTACTTACTATTTTTGTACAGCAAGACAGATGAACGCCTACCCCGATGAAGATACACGAGCTACAAATACTACAAACTCCCACTTGATGTTGATATGTAGTTTTAGCAATTGGCATACCCCTGTTGTAAGTAAATGCAGGTGCTGCTACACGTCTTTCGACGTATAGATACCTCGCCCCCGCTTCCGGGAGAAGTAAGTAAAGTGAAAGAAATCTTCAAACACGATGACGATGAGGCATTACCAAAAAAGTGAAAAACGCAAAAAAATAAAACCAAAAATAAAAGCCAGAGCCTTGCCTCGTCGTGACCACGAACAGAGCTCCAACGTGAGTTGTCATCTTCGTGGTGTGTTTGTTGTTCGATTTTTGTTTTTCGGAGTTGTTGAAACAAAACTGCTGATATCTAGTCGGAGACCTCCTCCAGCATGCCAAATATCTTCCATTTCCACGACACATTTTTGTGGTTATCATGTCACCACGAGAGGCCTCGAGGCTGCAAGGAAAGTAGCCACCAGAGTGCGCACAGGAGAGCGTGAGCGACAATCGCAAATGCATATCGTACCTGTTTTGAGGTGTCTTCAACTTCGTCTATAAAAATGAGCAGCGCGATATTGCTGCATTCAACACCTCCAAGAACAGGACCTCACATATTTCATCACTTCAAGAAACAAAACGAAAAAAATTATGATTTAAAAGAGCGTCAACATAAGTAGCCGCTATCGACTTTGCGGCTGCGTAATATCGTCGTAGCAGGTGGCTCTTGTTGCAAGTGCAGGCGTTTGTGGCCTGTCTTTCGACGTATACATAGATACGTCGCCCCCGCTTCCGGGAGAAGTAAGTAAAAGGAAATGTCGGCGGTTCCGCGTTCCCGTGTGCTCTCGCGTCTCTCGCGTTCGTTCTGGCGTTCGCACGCGCGCGCAGAAAGCGCTGTTGCTGCGCTGGCGCTTTGCTGTTGCGCGCCGTCTGGCTCGGTGCGTCCGCGCTCTCGCTTGTGCGCGCCTCGTCTCGCGCGCGCACTTCTTGCGCGTCTCGGCGTGCTGGCGCTCGTCTCGCGCTTCTGTGCTGCGCTCGCGTGCGTCTGCGCGCGCCTCCGCGTGCGTTCGTCTGCCTCGCTCGTCGTGCCTCGCGCGTGTGTCGTGCGCGTTCCTCGCTCTGCTCCCCTCGCGTCGCGCGCGCGTCTTATTTCGCGGAGAAATCAAGCTCTATCATCAGCCTGAGTTTTCCTTTGATGCCGCCGCGGCGTAAGTCTCCTCGCACAATGAGTGAGTGAATGCGTGAACAGGTTACGACAGCGGATTAAGTGGTTGGGGAAAGACCTGAAGACGGTCGGAAAATACAAGGCCAAAATCCGCGAACTGCAGGGCAAACTCGACGCGATGGAGATGGAACAAGGGGGGCAGAACAAGCGGTAGCCTTCCTTTGATGCCGCCGCGGCGTGGTCAGAGAGATGCGCGCGGCTTGCCATTACCTTCAGCCGCTATATCTATCAGGACGAACGTGCTCCACTGTAGCGGCGAGCCAGGTCGCCGCGCATGTGTGTGCAGGCGTCGCGCCGCTGCGTCACCGCGCGGGCGCCTCATGTGCCATCGGCCGTGTGCCTCGACTGTGTGTGTATGTGGCGCCCCCCGCATGTGTCAAGAGTCTGGCCATTCCGTGCGTGCGCGTTCCTCGTGCGTCGCGCGCGCGCCTTCTCGCGTGCGCCGTGTCGCGCTTGTGCGCGTGTCTGTGCGCCCGCTCTCGCGCGCATCCGCTCTCCTGCTGTGCTCTCGCCGTGCCGCGCGCGCCTGGCTGTGTCTCGCGCTCCGCTGTGGCTCGGCGGGCGCGCGGACGATAAAACCCAAAAAGCCAGAGCCTTGCCTCGTCGTGACAACGAAGAGAGCTAGTGCGTGCGTTGTCATCCTCGTGGTGTGTTTGTTGTTCGATTTTTGTTTTTCGGAGTTGTTGAAACATCAATCATCAAAACTGCTGACATCTACTTAGTCGGAGTGGGAGTCCTCCAGCATGCCGAATATCTTCCATTTCCACGACATATTTTTGTGGTTATCATGTCACCATGAGAGTCCTCGAGGTCGAGGCTGCAAGGAAAGCCACCAGAGTGCGCACAGGAGAGCGTGAGGGACAATCGCAAATGCATATCGTACCTGTTTTGAGGTGTCTTCAACTTCATTTATGAAAATGACCAGCGCGATCTTGCTGCATTCAACACCTCCAACAGGACCTCACATATTTCACACCAAGAAACAAAACGAAAAAATGAAAAATAATGATTTGAATTTAAAAGAGCGTCAACATAGTCGGCAACGACTTTGCGGCTGCGTAATATCGTCGTAACAGGTGGTTCTTGTTTTTTGCAACAAAAAAATGACAGCAGTTTCGCGCGCCCGAATATTTTTTTTCGCCGCCTTCGTATTTTTGGCGGCGTTGCCGGACTTTTTGACGCTCTCCCTTCTGCCGAACTTTCGTGTGAAGCTGATGCAGAAGCTGGACCTGTGCACGACGCAGTCGAGCTGTACACAGCTGACGGTCATTTTCTTCTCCACTTTGGACACGGTTTTCGGCGTCGCCTCGATCTACTTCGGACCCAAGATCGGGGAATGGACGGACACCCACGGCCGCAAACGGGTTTTGTCCGCTTTTGCCATCGTGAACTTTCTCGCAGCGGCGAATCTCGCGGTCATGGCCGGGTACGTGCTGAACGATAAGGGCTGGGAACAATACGACACCACCAGTGCAGGGACAACTGGATCGCCTTTGCCTGGTCAGTTGTACCAGGAGCCCGGGCGAATACCCCCGACAAGGTCGTGGCAAGAAAGCCTAGCTGTACCAGACTCGCAGTCGTGGCCGGATCCAGTTCAACAATTGCAGGAACTACAAGTAGGGCACGATGATCTCGAAAGATTGTCGTCAGCAGAAATTTCAGGAGGCCTGTCTGGGGCAGCAAGAGAGCGTAGCAATAGCGCTGCGTTCCCCTTCTTGCTCCCTGCGCTCTCGATAGCCGCGCGGTCTGCTTCTATTGCTGGGGCGCACGAGAAGTGGCGCATACCTCAACAGCGAGCATCGAGCGCATCGCTTGAAGCCGCACAAGACGATTCAGGTCGTGGATCTTCAGGTTTCTCGACTACCTCCTACGGCTCCTTTTTCAACTTTTCGGATGACGTGATACTTTACCTGTGCTTCTTCTTCTACGCGTCCTTCCTCGCGTTTTTCAACGCGGTGGGTGCGGTCTACGGATTTTTTGGAATGGCACCGGTACAGGCAACGCTTGTCGATTTGTCCACGGGCGGCGCAGGAGCAGAGAAGGACTCACAACGAGGACGAGAACTACAGGGGGATCAACAAGATCAGAACAGTGTTTCGCTGTCCTTAGGAAGTCCAGTAGATGACGACTATCTCCCGAGCGGGACAAGCAATCTCATGCTCGTCGACGGTAAGAGAGTCGCCGACGTTCGTCAACGACCAAGTAGACATGGGAAAGCGAATTATCCGGAATCCGACGAGGAAAATGCGGATGACGTCCTTGTTGTAAAAACTTCCACATTTTCCTTTCCCATGGAAGAGAAAGACCACGGACTCGTCCCTGCCCAACAGCAACAGTCAAAAACATCTTCGGAGGAGCATGCGGAGAACTACAGCGCATCTGGGAGCAGCTCAAGCGGTTACGACACTGCCGCGGAATTGGATGAAGATGAGCTTGCGTACAACTCGTTCGAGAGCTCGACTTCGTTAGAGCGCAGACGAAGTAAAAGCAAGGACACGTCATCACCTGGGGAGGCCGACCACGAGGCGGACGATGACGAGGACGCATTGGACTACAGCATAGCGGAAGATACCGTCACCCGCGTCTCGTCGTCGTGGGAAGCGTCAACGGCTGACGTAGTACGTCGAAAAGAACAAAAGGGCACTTTTTCTCCACCTGCCACCACCAGTGCGGTCTCGTCAAGACGGCAGGTAGTAGCAGCGGGCTCTGCTGCAGAAAAGGAGCAAGGTAGCCTCGGGATTGCCGCGGACCCCTCGTCTGGGTCGGCTGTCTCTGTTGTTGAAAGCGGAAGTCCAGGTCTTGGCTCGGGGGCATCTGCACCTGGAGTTGTACTTGGTAGAAAGAAAGCTTCGGGCGACGTCGACGATGAAGCCCAGGAAACCAAGCGGAAGCAGGACGCGATCCTAACGCGCAACTTCAACGCGTTTTTTGTTTTGCTCACCGTTTCAATCAGCGTCGGCCCCTCCTTGGGTGTGTTTGTCGTCGATCACACTACCGGCGACCTGACCTTCCTGCTAAAAATCAACGCTATGCTTGCGCTTGCTGCGGTCCTGGTAGGCTACCGCACTCTCCCGGACGATCGGCCAAGTCGTGTGGAAGACAGCTCGGCGGCCCTCGTTCTCGTCGATACTAGTGGTAGTGTGTCAGTAGAGGTGGACCCATCGGAAGTGCGGCACGCTGGCTCCTCCCCGGGATCTCACACAGGAGGCGCAGATGCATATCCATATGTAAAATCTTGACTGTCCTCCTCGCCATCAATTTGTAGTGCCGCGAAGGCCACCATGCATAGAGTTCTTGAAAAAAATGAGGCATAGTATGATCAACGCAGAGGATTAAAGCCCGCGCTGATGATGGCCAATCTAGGTTTTACACATGATAGCACAACTTCCGCGACCACCAGTGCGGGAGGAAGTAGCACTAGCGCTAGGTCGTCGCTACTAACTACGTCGCTGCAGACGAGTTCTTACGAAGTAGATGACCTCGAGTTCAGCACAACATCATCGGCCAGAACTTCTTCGGCTCTCCCAGAAGATGCAGAGGTGCCTTTTGGAGGCGTCGAAGTAGTTTCGACCGGAGCTGCAGTTCCGCCAGCAGCTGCGAACTTTAGTAGCCCGTCTGCTTCCAGCGTTGCCTCGTCCTCAAGTGCAGCAGCGGCAAGGTGGTCGGCGAGGGCACGCGCGCGTGGTGTGGGAGCTGGTGCACGGGCTGCACTGT
Organism: Amoebophrya sp. A120; assembly: GCA_905178155.1. Taxonomy (NCBI): domain Eukaryota; class Dinophyceae; order Syndiniales; family Amoebophryaceae; genus Amoebophrya; species Amoebophrya sp. A120. Next base: position 1,850,605 of record CAJINV010000009.1, on the reverse strand, counting down.
TGCTAGCCTCGTTCCGGAAGCAGACCCAGAAAATCTACACGGAATTGGTCACGCAACCGCTGCTCGACTTCAACCACATCATTCTGTATGCCGCCCTGATTCGCGCGATTCTGAGCTGCTCGTCGCAGGGAGTGCAGGAACAAGCCATCTACTATCTCCAGGAATTCGCACATTTGAAGCCGAAAGATACTGCGATTATGTTCTTTGCGGTGGGCCTCTCCGGAGCGGTCGTCAGCGCAATAATAGCAGTGTTTCTACCCACGGACATGAAGAAGGGTGGCGATTCTAGTTCCTCGCGTTCGGAACAAAGTCGAACTCCCTCTACTCCCTCGAGCAGCGCTGGTGCGACAGCTGCTGGTGAAACGACATCACGAACCAGCTCGCCTTCGCGCTCCAGGTTTTCGCTGTCGCTGACCTTCTCCAATAGGAAAATCATTCGCGTCGGCCTATTCCTCAATTTTCTGCACATGTGCATCCTGACCAGCCTGTACTACGTGCCCAGCTTTCCACTCGCTATGGTGGCAGAGGTTCTAGTCGGTGTCTCCTTCCCTGCCGTGGCCTGTCTCTCCTCTATGGTGGGCACACATGCTCCGAAGGATCAGATCGGGCGCGCGCAGGGCTTTGTGCAGTCTGCGGGGCAGGTGGGGCGGATCATGGGTCCGGTAATGTTTGCCTTGCTCTACGCGGTCTTTCGGAAGGAAGGGCTGCCGCAATTGCCCTACGCCTTCGGTGCAGTCATGGTATTCTGCGCGTTTCTGGTTTCGTGGCGGAAGCTGTGAAGACACACTGTGGATGTTGCTCGTCGTGGCGCCACGACGAGGACGAGCTGAGTTAGAGTTACAAACAGAAACACTTTTTCAGATTTACTTATTTCAAAGCGAATGTACCAATAAAGCAGAAAGAGAAACCCGATCACTCTTTCGAAGTGGTTGTCTTCCGCGAGAAAACATCGGAACTGACTCGAGCAGGACCACTGCATCGCACATCAGTACTGATGAAGATGCTTCCAGACCAGCCTGAGAACAAAGACCAAAAAAGATATAGACCACCAAAACCGATACATGATGAGCAACAAGTCGCATTAAACGTCAGGATGATAATTGAGCTAGTAGAAAGGCAAGTTGTATAGGCGGATACTAGTATTTTAAGTGATCGGTCGACACGAGAACAGAGCAGTCACGTTGACTCGTCATAGTTCGGCTTTCCGAGTACAACATGGTCACCAACTTCACAAGAGCTTTTGCAGGAGGAGCAGACCTCGATGCTCGGTACTGTTGATGCTGCCTTCTGTCCCTGATCTCCAGGGGCAGGGCTTCCCGAACCATATCCGTCGATGGATCTGGAAGATCATGATTGGCAACATCCAGAAGGTCGGTCTTGAGAAAGATTACAGTCAGTACACAAGCTTAAGGGCATGAGACCTCATCAGACTCAGGCTGATCATTTATGGCGGTTCGGCAGCGTGATGGACGAGGTCACGTATTCAGGATCAAGATACACCCTCGAAACGACGATTATTCGCATCGGTGTAGACCCCAGACTCATCAGCTTCGTACTTCAATGTATACTATATCGTTCGTAGTTTTACCGGATTTTGGACTATCTGACCACACATGTTGACATCTTTTTATCTCTCTTTTTGCCTTGACCGAATGTGTCTTCGCCCATCAAAAAAAAGAATTGCTCTCTCTGCATCGAAAACTAAGGGCACAGATCCACGACCGTCTAAAGATGTTGTGTTGGTGGAAAATAACGCAACTGCTCCCAATAGGGAGACGGGGGTGCCGGGCGGCCGCGACGCAGGCGACCACATCAGAAACTATGACGCGCAGCTTTTGAACTATGAGACTCAAGGTCAAGTAGTGGCACCAGAAGCCGAGCCGGAGCCGGACACGTGTGCAGCGAGCGAGATTGCTGTCGAGGACGTCGTTGCTGAAAATAAAGCAGGTATCGGCCCTACCAACGAAGATGACTACGATGTCGAGTTACAGCATGCCGAACGTGAAATGGATCTTCTTCACTGTCATGTTGATCTGGAAAGCAAAAGCCTTGCGGGAAGTTCAAGTGCACACTCGGCCTGCGCGATTAATGTGGTGAAAAACGTCGAAGCCGCTGCACCAGAGGCTTCAGCGATGCTGGAACAACTAGACGATAAAGTAGTCTACGAGTCGAATTCGAATACAACGAGGTTGTTTTTTCATGTTCCAGTTCCGACAAGAAGAGCAAATACAATGACGTTGGCACCACCGTCGTCCGCCTCTTTGCCACCTCCCGAGAAGGATCATCACGCTCCGCACAAGCAGATCGTATGTAGCAGTTGCAGTTCCAGCGTTGAGGAGTCAACCATGGCCGCGGTTCCCGTCCCCGAGGCTGGTGTAAGTTCAAGTTGGAACAAAGCACTCGAAGTTCCTTCTGCAACCAAGGCAGACGAAGACGTGTACATGCGTGACGATGTTGACTCCGAACAAGCTGAGCAAACCACGAGTCCCCTATACCAAGTGGAGGCGGGAGCGGCGCACCAGAAGGCCTTCCTGAAGATGAAAGCAGATATATTACAGGGCGCGCTGGGCGGTGAGGTAGAAGATGCACAGCCACCTGTCTCTGAGACTCTTGCCCGGCCAGACGAGCAAAAGAATCAGGACCTTGACGGTTTCTGTCATGCGCATGATCAGAAGAGGAAGAGCCGAGTCCAAACGCGAGATAATGATAATGAAAACGACGTAACCACGAGGACCGCACTCGGGGTAGAGCATGCGGCTCTAGTACCGGTACGAGACGTTCGCTCGAAGACAAATCCGCTAGGAGTTCCTCGGACTGCAGCGGCCTACAGTGAGGAAAATATGGACCAAATCACGAGATCGTCATCGCTGTTTGATAGCCTTGCTCTTGCTGGGGCAAGTAGATCATTCACCGCACCAGTTTTCGGCACTTATTCTGCTTTGACGCAAGGCAGGTGGCGTAGACTGCAAAAGGAAGTTCGAAGCCGACATTTGTACGACCTTATCGCTATGGGCGGAACCGGCAGGCCTCCGCGGAACGCCGCTGAGCTTGTCGCCTGGTTCCGGGCAAGACAGGCACGAGAGGCGGGAGCTTCGTCGGATCCTGTCGCGCTACCAGCAGGCGGGGACAGCATGGTGATGCACATGGTGCACTGGACAAGCTATGAAGGCATGCATGTGGTGCAAGAAGAACGAGAAGTCGATAAGAATTTTGAAGACACCCAGAGCCACAATTTAGCAAAGACGCGAGCTATGAGGTGGAATCTCCTCCGGCAGATGGTTCGCGCCGACCGGTTCCAGATGCTCATTGATCTGGGGGGTACGGGGGAGCCACCTCGGGACGCGGCAGAACTAGTGGCATGGTTTCGAATGAGAAAAAAAAAGCAGAGGACTCGAGCTCTTTTTTAAACAAAAAGCTCGTACTCAGTAGGTGTCTGTGGTCATCTCGAACCTCTTGTGTCCGAACCACAGCAAACAGAAAAAGGAACCACATGATGAAGAAGCCACGGCCTCCTGCTAGAAGTGCTAGATACTGGCGCTGCAGCGTGCCTGTAGCTCTGTGAGAAAGTCATGGTGGAGCAATGTGCATCTGCAACTGCCCTCAGGGTCGCGAAATTGTGTCTACGATGCAGATCAAGATGATGGAGTAGGCTGTGTTTGAAGTATGGCCTTTGTGTGCGGTTTGTTAGTCGTTATGTTCAGCCGTCCAACATGTCGGCGTGACACTGAGCGTGGCATGATGTTCTTCGCCGACGCCAAGGAACCAGCTGCCTGAGCCTGATCATAAGCTTCACTCATCATGATTAGCTGCGGGAAAAAATGAGAAGGTGTCAACCAGTCGTCACCGACTACCATAATTCCAGTCGTGGCTGGACTAACGTTCTCGTCTATCTTCTTCATCTTGACAGAGTGTACAGCAGCATCGTGACAAAGTTTTATCACGAGAGAGGGCGTCTTCAGGCGTACAAGACCACCTGTGCACGACGGCCAAATGTTGAGAGCGACGAATGACGATAAACATGATAAACCGAAACCGCCTCCGCTTTGTGTCAGCTGCTCTGTCTATGCTACTAGTGTGCGTTTTCCGAGTAGTAATTCATTTTCATAACATAAACATTCAAAACGAGCGCACCATCGTTGTCACAGAGCCTCTTGTTCACGTTTCGACGTTGCAACGACGTCATGGCAGCACCTTCATCCCAGGAGTTTTCTACTTCTTCTTCGGACCTGCCTTCGTGGTCCGCGCTACGCTGTCTGTTTACCGCCGAGCTGCGCGACGAACCTACATTCGTCCAGGAAGTTTCCAGCCTACTCCAGCGTCGAGTCCATAATCAGATTTCCGCGCAGGCAAAAAGCAAAAAGCTTTCACTGTTGAGCCGGGGAACTACTGCAGGGGACGCTGCAAAAATCTTCGTAGAGGCAGACGGGGGACAGCATTTCGCCCAGGGTATCAATCTACTTGCAGTTATTTTTGTGCCGTCTCCTCATCATCTACGATGCGCATGAGCATTGGGATCGGGTCTTAAACTTAATAGTAACCGCCTGACGTCGTCGAGCCGTCAATGAAATTGTAATGGTGCTCGACCTTTACTAACTTTATTTTGGCTTTAGTTACGCCGCGACACAAATAAATTCTGAACCAACGTCCTAACAGGTGCACCTGGTTCGGGTTCGGGGTTTCCACCTGCAGCGTCAGCTACCGCACCAACTGCACCGATTTCATCTCCTCCAGAACATCAAGAGGTAAGCGACAAAGCTCGCCCCACAACGTATGCTCGGTTTCACGCGGTGCTCGCTCGTCTCAAGAACTATCGCGAGGACGGCGATGTTGCGCAGACTAGCAAAGACAAAACTGCCGGCTTCACTGCTGCTGCCGCTCCTGACGAAGCGACTCAGTCGCGCCAAGCTCAAGCTCCTGGCGTTGTAGGAGGTGTGCTAGCGCCAGCAGCATTGGAAAGGCAGTTCCCATTCTGCGAGGAGGCCCACAAGTTTTGGACGGCATTCGAGGACACGGCGGCCGGCGAGACCAAGGATGGCGGCTTTGATTACCTCGCTTTGCCGCAAAATGAAGTCGACGTTCTCTTCTACACGACGCAAGCCGAACGCGAAGAGTGGCTTTCGAGTCTAGAAAGCAAAAGCACAAGGTTTGCCGAAGCCCGGGAAATTGAAAGGAACAAAAATCTGGCAGATGATCCAGCACCTCCTGGAACGAATGCTCGCAGCATACTAGCTATTTCCGAAGATGAAACCGACGAACCTCGGCTGCGCTCATCCACAAACCATTCGCAACGACTACTGCAACAGGAGATCGGGAAAGTTGTGGCTGCGAAAAAGAAACTCGAAGAGGAAAAGGCGATCGCTGATTCGCTAGAAAACAACGCGGATAAGGATCATGTTGAGAAAATAACCGTTTCTGCGTTGCCTTTGCACACAGCATTCCCGCCGCCAGCTCGCCAGGATTTCTTTTCTGTCGTGATGGAGGCAGCAGCCAGAAATCGAGCGCGCACTGCAGCTGCGGCAGAGAAAGAAAACGACCTCGACGCGGCCGCACTCAACGAAGCAAAAGGTGAAGCTGATGAAGGACAAGATGCGAAAACAACTTCAGATGGCAACACTGAAGAAGAAGAGCGAGAACACGTAGAAGCGTTAGCATCTGATCATCCACCAGCAGCCGGTGGAGTAGAAGTAGCAGAGCCGAGACAGGACGTCGTGGCTGCTTGTTTGCACAAAGAAGATGAGGAAGAGCGACCATCATGTGCAGAAGAAGGCGGTGGATCTCGATTCTGTGGAGGAGCTCCTGGAGACGTGGTCGAGCTGCAGAATCAGGTAAACAAAGCCGGCAGCAAGCCCGACTCGTGCTCCCTTGCTGTTCGGGATGATGAAATTGTGGCTGCTACAACGGAATCAGGATCAACAAAGCATCAGTACCAGCAGCGTGGCGCTGCCGTACTAACGCAAAAAGTTCAGAACAGGTCAGTTTCGTTTTCGTCGCGGTCACGATTTCTTCAACAGCTATCTTCTAGCAGAATTGGTTCTCCTCCGGGAAAGCGACACGGAGCCTACCGGTTTCAGCGCTCCTGCATTTCCACAACGAGACTGCGGGATCGAGCTATGCGTGCTGGAAGGCGCTCTGGACCAGAGGGAGAAACGACCCACAACAGGGATGCGGATCCTGTGAATGATCCTGCTGCTGGTCTTTGGGCCACGTGCAGGTCCAGCACTGATGCTGCTAATATTATCGTTGGCGACGAGACAGCAGCGGCTGCAACATCGGTCATGATGTCCGCGGCGGAACGAAAGAAAACTTTCGAAGCAGCAGCGCCGTGGTTACGAGGAAATCGCATCTTTGACGAACACCTGGAACTGCTTCGGGCCGCCGAAACCCCCTCAGCAGGAAGCGCGGACGCGCTTCGGAACAACTACCCCCAACTGTCTCAAGCGTACGAGAATAGGGCGAAGGCAGAAGTGCTGCACAAGATCGATTTTCTCTTGGGACGACAGTGTAACGGACGAGGTGTGAGAAGGCCGCGCACGCCACGAGGAACAGCGACACACAGTGCAGAGGACGAAAGCGAGCATTTTTCTGTTTCTATGAAATCTGCCCGCAGCAGCAGCCAATCGCTCTGCGCTTTGGTGCCGCAGGAGGCGCGACTCCAATTTGAGCGAGAATTCGAGCGCTCGTTCCGCGCGCGGGCGCTCCGCGAACACCACATTCTGCTGCCGAAAGGGTTACTGCCGAAGATCTTACAACTCTCCTCAACAAAAAACATGGCGGGGAACAACGTGAGTGCTTCGGTTTCTTCGATGGCGGGAACTCTGGGGAGGACCTGCGAAGGTGTGAAAAACGCTTCAGCCTCCAGAGCCACCAATACGGACGTTGTTCAGCTGCGCGACGAAGGGATCATGAACTGCAGTTCGATCTCGCCCAGGGATCATGACGGCAAAGGAACAATGAGCGTGCGGCATCCTGCTGGTAGCTCGTCTTCGGCATGTGACGAAGATGCTCACGTCAAAATTGCGGGACAGAAAAATGAAACTGCTTCTAGGATCCCTAGCCTCGCAGACCGGATAGCGACTCTTTTGGACGAAAGTCCACTGCTCCGACAAGAACCGCCAAGAAGCCACATCGCAAGCACGAGCTCGAAAAAGGCCATGGTCACAGCGGGACCAGTTGCACGTTCAGGAGAACAAGCAAAGCGAAAGGCACCGGCGCAAAATCAGGAGCAATTAGCTTCGTCCGGTGCAGCATCTCTATCTTTCGGTTCACAGCCGTTCCCGCCGGCGAAGAAAGCGGCGCCACATCATAAGTCATTGAATACTCAGGACTACAAGCAGAACTACGACGACAGTGGTCCACCTACAAGTAGGTCTTGTTGCAACTACTCCTCGCAAGAGCCAACGGAATCGCTTGTGGTGCAGCAGTCTCAACACGATGCTGTGGTCGTCCGCTCATCGCTCTACTCGCCAACGTCGAGCAGTAGCGCTTCTAATTGTAGCTTAAGCGCGAATTCTTCAAGTTACACGAGTACCGCCCGAACCTGTCGAAGCCAAGAAGGCTCCACCTACGACACCAGAGGGCCACGCGGGACGAGAGGAGAAAGGAAATCCGAGGATACCGTAATCAATGCTTTCATGGAAGCAATAACCTCAACTGGTGGAGGTCATGCTTTCGACCGGCAAAAGCGGAGGCACCAGCACACGGCGCGAAAAATCATTCGAGCCACGGATCTGTTCCTCCGTGATGACACGGGCGCCACGGCCGCGTGGCATCAGGATTTGCGGGCGCGCTGCACCGCGCCACATAAAAATCATGTTCCGGTACATCCGCCTGCTCACAACTCAAGTGGTAGAAGGAACACCAGCAGCACAGCAACGAGCACTGGACGAGAAGATGCAGCTCCGGTCGTCGTCTTAGAGCCACCGCCAGCAAATAACGGTAGGAGTGTGAATCACCTCCCCACCCCTTTGAATCACCTCCCCACGCATCACCCCCCCACCCGGATCACCTACCCACCTCCCCCGCATCACCTCGTGACGCGGCCGCATCACCACCGCAACGGCCGGAGGTGATGCAGAAGCAGAGCCGGCTGCGGCCTTGGTTGTTTAGGTCTAGGGTTTAGGGCTCGGGGTTTAGGGTCGTCGAGGCCAGCCGGCGCGACGGCGCCGTCGCGCCGGCTGGCCTCGGCGATTCTCTCTTCCTCGTGTGCTCTGTCCCTTCTCCGCTCTTGCGTGTCACCCTTTTGGCGCCCCCTTCTCGTTGGCCCTTCTGAATGTTGTGCGCCCTTTGCCCCCGGCGTGCCTCCGTGCCTTAACTCCTTGCGGCATTGCTTTGCGTGCCCCGTAGGTCGTTCCATGCTCGCCACCTTAGGGCCGCCGGTCGACATCTGGTGGCCGCGTACATAGGCGCATCTGTCATGCAGGATGAGGGCCCATGTGCGTTGTGGCAGATACCTGCTGGCTTCATGGCCGCGAGGTAGATCGATGGCACAGAACGAAGCCAAGCAACAAGCATCCAGACGCAGTCACGTTCTGGTCGACCATCGCGGGGAAGTGCAACGTGGTGGGGAAGTGTTGGACGGCAGGGAGGTGGGGAAGAACCTCCCCACCTCCCCACTACTGGGGAGGCACCTCCCCACACGCGGGGAGGCACCTCCCCAGGGTGGGGAGGTAGGGAGGTGGGGAGGTGATGCGTGGGGAGGTGATTCACACCATAACCGCAAATAACAGTTCTTGCGCCGATGAATTGGGCCTGCACTACCAGCGGCAGCGCGTGATGCGAGATGTGCGGCAGGACGTGGAGCGGTTGGCTACGCTAGAGAGCAGGTTGCTGGTGGACGTGAAAAGAATGGAGGAGAAGTTGGAAGTATCCACAAAAAAAGACTCAGCATCCCCATCCAATTTGGATTTGCCATGCTTGCAGAACATGCATCAACTCATCCACATCCAGTGTTTGGCATGCAAAATCAAGTGAACAATGGGGATCATGGGTTCTTTCCTGAGGATAGAAAGAGCAAAAGCTGGAATTTGAAAGAAGCGAAGCGAAGGAGCGCAAGCGACAGCAGCACCATCGGGAACTGCGGAAAAAGCTTGACGCGCTCTACCAAGAACGGGACGAGCAGCTGGAGGCCGAGGCCGCGTACGACGAGGAGATTGCGGCTGAGGAGGAAAAAGCCCGTGAAAGGAGGAAACGCGAGGAGGCGAGAAAGCGACAAGAACAGAAGGTGAAAATCGAAGCGTGGCGAAGAGACAAGGACTCGGCCGAAAGTGGAGAGAGAACAAAGAAAGAGCAGAGAGCTCCTGCAGGGGATTTATGCACAAAGCTGCGCGGCAACGAAATTTTGTGGGATGTGCAGCCCCCTCCACCGCCGCGGCAAAAAGCCTGGCTGCTCGGGGGGCCGGAAGATGCAGCGTCGAAGGTGCAGGGAACACACTGCAGGAAGGTCAACGGGAAGGAGAAGTCGCAGTCGTCTTCTGCTCGCACAGCGGACGAGCCACCAGGTCCCTCTCAGAGAGATGTTCTGCGAAACGAAATTCGAAGGCACTTCAACGTGAAGGCACAAGAATCATCAAGTGCGAGTACTTCTGTGTCGAATGAGCGCCCTGCTGCTGATCGTCCTGCAAAAGGACCAGCAAAGGAAGCGCGAACAAAGAACAGTAATGCTAACGCAGTAAATGCAGCAGCAAGCGTAAGTGGAACACCATTCAATCGAAGTACTCGTCCGAACAGAGCGAAACTAGAAATGAATCTGAGCTAGCTATACCCCCTGCCTTCGCGGCACACGACTAATGTTTGACGTTGATTGAATTCCAGCGAAACAAGAACTGCTGCAGGAAAAAAACTCACTATTCGCCTTTGCAGCACGATGAATTCTACTACTTTATTTCGACAGAGATCAGCAGCATGCTCATGCAGCGGGTTCGTTTTTGTTTTTCATTTCTGTCTCTGTAGGTGTAGTCGTGAAGCTTTCAGCACGAGGCAATCGCCGGAGCACTTGAATATAGATGGCCGCTGTTGTGTCACAGCTGTCGTATGATTCGTCTTGGTCTTGTAGACGAGAAAAACAAATTAAAACTTTCGCCACTCTACATCTCAGGACTGCTGAAATCACGAGGGACAATTCACAGGGCGAACGTCGTACCTTGTTGCACCAGTATCACCAATCGTTTTCTGGGTCGTCATGGCTGAAACTTAGAAACTGTAACAAAAATTATCAGTCGTATCGTCGGATATCATCTTTGTGCTCCTGCGTGTTGTTGATGACTCATTTCTGCTACCCGTAACATCATCGCGTCAGCACTTCATTTAAATCGTCGTTCTCGTTTCGCCACTCGCTTCGTGGTCGTTGGGTGTCCTCGTGTCTCCGTTTTTCTTTCAAACGGGGTGATCATGAATCAGAATAGAGCGCAATATTCAGCATTTTCCAGAAAATTTCTAGAGAAGCACAGCGCGGAAGCAAAAGGTTTTTTGTAGCTCCTGTGAGTTCATCTATGTAAGTCAGAGTTTAAGTCGCAGTTCTTTGCGCCGGATAGAAAACTGCACAAGCAGTCTATCTAAGCACCTACTTAAGTACTTAGGAAAAAACCAGATTAGAACTAAGACTCAATCCGAATCCGCGGCCGCATCGCCAAGACCACAATAAGTGAAAGTCACGATGTCGTCCCTGGAAGAGTGTTTCAAAGGGTTGATTGCCCTTGTGTCCACCGAGCAAGGTGGCGAGCAAGCCGAAGCTGCTCCAACCACGGCGCCCGTTGTCCCGGGTGAAGGTACCACTCCGGTGGACGAAGTCAACCAGCATGCCGACACGTCCCTGCTGAAGGGAAAAGAGGAGGATCGGGTTGCGGCCGAGCAATCGGAAAAGCCGCAGGCGGCGGCTGCGGAGGGGGGAGCTGATGATGACGAAAAGGAAAAGCCGGAACAGGATCTGGAAATGAAGCCCTCTGATGTGCTGGCGGACGCTATTACGGCGCAGCCGCCGGTCGTGAACCTGACCTCCCCCGCGATCATGATCGGAATGAAACAGCCCCTCGTCGTCGATGTCAACACCATTGCGGAGGCCGATTTGGTCCTGCTGAAGGGCGAAGTGAAGGAACCGACCAGCACCAAGTCCTCTACCACCGCTGCCTCCGCGTCGGCGTCCGAGGCCGTATGAATTTGCTGGAGTGCTTTTTCTTCTGCATAGAAGAGGCTTCTCATGATTTGTTTCTCGCTTTTTAAAAAAGCGAGAAACAAATCATGAGAAGCCTCTACCACGCACCCATGGTGCGTGGTAGATTTTCATTTTTACCGAGGAAATATTTACATAGAACTGCAACGCAGATCAAATACTCTATAGAACCGAATTAGCGGCCCTTTCATAAGTCCAGACATTTGACGCCCCATCGCTCGGAATAATTTTAGCGAGCGCGAGTAGCTGATGACTAGGAATGGAAAACAAAAACGCGTCGGAACCTTTGTGCGCTGCGTCTGCTGCTCGTCCTTGTGCGACAGGCGTGCGCCCTTTATTTCCGTAGAACAAACAGCGCAAGTTGCTTCTATGTATTCAAGATGCATACGCGTAATCATTGGCGTAGCGCGTCTGCGGCAACTGCACAGCCCAGGCGCAAGAACTGAACAAGAAAACGAGCAAGGCAACTGAAAATCGGAAAGCTTACCCCTCGCCCGCCGCAATCCCATGCTGCGTGCGCGACGAGTGGCGCTATTAATTGCTCTCCTTTCCGGACAATGAAAAACGCAAGTCGGTTTCTGCATTTGCGATGCCTATCGTTTGCTTTTCCTTGTGATAGTGCATCTGCCGCAACTTGCACAGTCTGGCTGCTAGAAAGCCACCATTTAAATTCTCACAACCTCAATACTTTTTCAGGTAATGGGCAGCCGTGGCTTGGGCACGAGAACGAGACTTGAAAAAGGGAGGTTAGGAAAAATGAATTGGCGCCTTTTTCCCAACCGCCCTTTTCATTTGAATGGGGAAAAAAAAATGTGCCGCTTTTCCAGGCTGAACCTGGGAAAGCGGCCGGATTTTTTTTCCTACCCGCCTTTTTCATTTTGAAAAGGGCGGTTAGCAAAAGTGCGCGAATTCATTTTTCCTAACCTCCCTTTTTGAAATGCAAACAGAGGTTAGCCCATTGAAATTTTTCCTGACCGCCCTTTTCAAAATGAAAACCTCGGTTAGGAAAAATGATTTTGGCCTTTTTTCCTAACCAAGGTTTTCAAAATGAAAACCTTGGTTAGGAAAAAAAAATGTGGCCGTTTGCCAAGGCCGCCTTCGCAAACGGCCACATTTATTTTTCCTAACCGAGGTTTTCATTTTGAAAACCTTGGTTAGGAAAAGTGCGCGAATTCATTTTTCCTAACCTAGGTTTTTGAAATGCAAACCTAGGTTAGCCCTCTGAAATTTTTGGGCAGGAGCTAACTCCCGAAGGAAGAAGGTTACGACTCGGGCGCGCGCAGCGCGCGAAAATTTTTTTTATTCCCACGGCGCCAGCATCATGTGCGCGCGCAGTGTGTGAAAGGGAGTGCGTGGCCGCGCGCTTTTTTTTTCCTAACCGCCCTTTTCATTTTGAAAAGGGCGGCTAGCAAAAGCCCGCCAATTCATTTTTCCTAACCTAGGTTTTTGAAATGCAAACCTAGGTTAGCCAACTGAAATTTTTGGGCAGGAGCTAACTCCCCTTTTTGAAATGCAAAGGAAGGTTAGCTACCCGAAATTTTTGCCCAGGGACCGGGCTAGCCTCTCTTTTTGAAATGCAAAGGGAGGTTAGCCACTCGAAAACTTTGCCCAGGGACCGGGCTAGCCTCCCTTTTTGAAATGCAAAGGGAGGTTAGCTACTCGAAAACTTTGCCCAGGGACCGGGCTAGCCTCCCTTTTTGAAATGCAAAGGGAGGTTAGCCACCCGAAATTTTTGTCCCAGGACCGGGCTAGATTTCCTGTACAAAATGCAAAGGGCGGTTAGCCCCTCGGAATTATTGCGAAAGAACCGCGCTAGCTCCCTTTTTAGAAACGCAGAGGACAGATAGCCCCCCGATGCTTCTGCGTCGCCGGCATTGGGGTTAGCATGCAAGGGTCTTTACAGTGCAGGCAGAGGCTAGTCTGCCTGGCAAATTCTTTGTGCTCCGCGCGGCATGGTTTCGGTTCGACTAGTGCTTAGCCCATACGACGTCACGCGCGTCAGGCTCTGTCGTCAAGCGTCCGGGCGTCAAATGTTGTCTCGTGACCTCTGACCTTATTTGAGGGCCGCTTATTACGCGACGTAGAGTATACAAAATCAAAAAACCGTAGGAAAGCGGGAAAGTGAAAGGCGCTAAGAAAACCCGGTCGCCCAAAAAGGCGAACAAGGTGAAGTCGCCGAAAAAGGAAGAATCGCCGAAGAAAAGCCGTGGGGGAAAGTCGGAACGACAGGTAAGTAGCTTGTTGCTTGTGTGAGTCGGAGTCCGAACTTGAGCTACAACCGAGAAAGAATAGCTTCCTGACGGAGTGTCATCATGTTTTTTTGACACGGACACTCACGCTGCTTTGTTTGCACTACACGTACTTTTGTCATGTTCTTCACCAGTCTTGTTCAGTTCTGCAATAAAAATGAACAGCTGCTCCAAGCCGAATTTGACGCGGCGATGCGCGCTGCGAAAATGGCTAGCCCAGCGAAAACCCCGGGGAAGAAGAAGACTGACACCAACTCGCGGATGAAAAACAACTACAAAATCGAGCGAGCGCAGAAGTACTGCAGCTCTCCGTGATGAAGAAGGGGCGTTACGTCTGCGGGTCCGTGGTTTACTCGCACAATGAACCGGTATCGGTAGAAGCGATATTACAACTTCGTTCTTGTTGCTTTTTTGAATCAATTTGACATTTTTGTCTCTGTGTCTTGATATAGATGCTTGCCTGTAGATGTATTTTTGATGCCCTGAAGAAACATTAACATTCAGACTCTACGTCTACTCTCTCACTTTGCACAACATTCTTGTTCAATTCAATTGCAATTTAGTTGTCTTAGTACGCGAAGATTACTACAGCCTTATGTTATCATCTTGATCCATTGATGCTTGCGACTTGTTGTCTCATTGTAACCTCCTGTATTCCTGTTTGTCAGATTGACCTGAATCAGAGCGCCGCCATGCTGTTTCGAACGATCGTGTCTTTCTCAAACTCTATCAAGGCTGTAGAACAAGACGAAGAGGCCGCAGATGCAAAACAATATGAAGTCCTCCATTGACTCCAATAATTAACGCTGCAGCTAAATCTTTTTCAAAAAATACCAAAAATAGATCACGCTATACACGTAGGCACGCATTTCGGCCCCAAAAAAAAACTACACGCAGGCACACCAGCAGACCAAAAGACAAATATAAAAAAACAAAAATATGAAAATGCGCCTTTGCGCAATTATCTGATACTAATTCGCTTCGACGGTGCTTCTATCTTTCTTGTCTTTCTTGCCTCAAGCTCAGGCAGGTATTTGATTTTGTTCGGCGCTCAGATAGTGGAGCACGAGTGCAGTAGGGAGCTCCTTTTTCTTCATCTCAATGTAGCTTGTTTTCGTTTTGATTTTTTCTGTGCCTCCGTGTCCGTTCCGCCTCTGGCCTGAGTGAGCAATAAACATGGCTACTTACAAGAAAAGTTCTGCATCTCCTACTTTCCTTGCAATCGCTGCAATCCATAACTACTAAGAGTGAGGATCTGTTCGATGTTAGTCTTCTGGATGACGCATGGGCATGTTTGACGTACTTGCTGAGTCAACGCGAACAAAGATCAAACCCTCCAGAGAAGCTGGAAGATCTATTTGGTTAGTTTGACTTTGACATTGAATTGTGTTTCGCACGCATTGCGTTTTCGATCGTTGGTTTTTGTTTTTTTCCACCGATAGGTAACCAACATTTTCTCGAAAGAAAAAGTTCATAAGGAAAAAATAAACGGCGCAACGGCAACAGCATCTAGAGCCGGGTTGTATCAAAAAAACGCTTGAAAATGTCCACTCCAAGCGATTCACTTTCTGTGGATTTAGAAGGCGTTCTCGCGCGGGTGTTTGTCCAAGCCCGTCCCACGGAAAAAGAAAAGGCTTCGTTGGAAGAAGCGGCAAAGGTGCTGGATGCCGGTTGGATCATCGATGAGGACGTGGTGGATACGTACACATTGAACCGAGGGCGCGGATTCAATACGGTCGAGACGTTCCTGTGCTTTGTAAACTGGTGCAAATCGGAGCGATCGGGTGTCGAACGTCGAGAAACCAAAAGACATGCCAAGGAGACAACTGGAGACGAAGAGGACGACCACACAACGACAATTTCAATGCACCCGCCCGGAAAAAATAATTTGGCTCACACAGAAAAAGCAACATCAGGCTCCGGACCTCTTTGTAGTGTTGCGAAGCCCGCCAGTTCTGCTCCGTGTAGTGGTCGTCTCGCTGCATCTTCCACTGGTGCACCGAAGAAGAGACCTAAACTAGACATTGACCACGAATCAACTTCTGTATCGTCCCGCAGCACAGTTGGGAGCTCAAGCCCAAGTAGTTCATCTAGCTACAACGACGACTACAACCTGGTGCACGGCATACGAAAACGCCCCCGACGAAGCGAAAGCAAGTGCCGCGACGGTACTTGCGTTGAGCGAGTACCGTCCCCTTCTGGACGAAACAAGATCCGTCCCCAGACGAAACGAAAGCAAGTACCGTCCCCAGCTGGTCCTGCCAACAGCTCGTGTTCTTGCGTTGAGCACACCTCGTCAGGAGGCCGCTTTGCTTCAGCTTCATCGCAGGCCGTCGCTCCCTCAGGAGATCATGACGCAATTGAGCCGGTCGAGCCTCCTGCAGCCGCGTCACTGGAGTGTAGTGTGTGCCTCACGCGGACCGTAGACCGGGTTCTTGTCCCCTGCGGACATACCGCTTGTGGTTCGTGTGTGGACAAACTGAAAGACAAGCGTTGCCACCTCTGCCGCAAGACTTTTTTCCAGGCGATTAAACTTTTTCTTCCATGACATAGAAAATTTTGACTAGGCTGAGCGAAACACACGTGGATGCGGAATCGAGATACAACAACTACATATTACGAAGAAGATTCCGGTGCGTGGCCTCCACAACGATCGATAACTCGCAGGTGAAGAGGACACTTCACCACACAGTCTGCCGCTGCCCAAACGGAAGCGCTCCTTGGCCAAATAAACCAAGTAGATGAAATAAAGCGACGGTAAGACAAAGAGCACAAGCAGCAACATCCGTCAGTCGGTGTTGAGGTCGTCAACAAGAACTAAATTCTGGACATGTTTGATATGAGTGTATCTTTAAAATGAAGAACACGATTGGAAAAATGGCACTACGGGTGGTGTTCATCAGTGAGATCCTGCACATGGACCACTTCACGACACAGTCACAACAGGAGCTCTGTTGATTTTTCACATCATGGTGTCACAGAACGTCAAAGTTGTCCTCGTGATGAAGTGGAAGTATTCATTGTCGCTCTGTTGCTCTCCACCTGGTGGAGTATATCTGCCTCTGCTTTCGTGATGTAGCTCTACCACGTCCACCCCGCCGTGTACATGTATCTGAACTAGCTCCCGAGAGCAAGAGCGAGTTTTGGTTTTCTCACAAAATTGCCACAAGAACAAACGCGAATAGATATTCTATATAGAAAATGAAAAGCGGAATCGGAAACTACAGAAAGTAGGAAGCAAGTAGCGCATTAAACGCGCAGGATCTTCAACATCAATTTATCATACAAAACATATTGCTTCTGCTTCGTTGCTTCTGTCGGAGGACCACTTAGATTCGGTTCTTGGAGAATCATGCTGCAGCATCGGTTGCTACCGGGGTACGAGCAGCTAGGATGTTGAACGAGCATTGTTTGACTACATTGTGAGTGTTGCTGAGCCCCATTTTTGCAACATGAGCGTGATGTCGGAGGATCATTTTCCGACGCGGCGCAACGTGCTGTGGGATCGCACAACTTCGGGAATCGTGCGACATCTTCCCTCCGGACCGCGGCCGGTATTGAGCATTCCCACATCTGTCTCCCGCTACATGGGCTACCGTCGCGGATCGCTGCTGACCCATTCGCGCACTGCGCCTGGAGTCCTGCATCTCGCCGTGGAGCGTTACGACAAGTAAGACTGCTGACAGACACTGCACTACCTATAAATATGCATTGTCGTGACAAATGAAGATTCATTTTTTTGATCCTTTTCTCCTCCCATTTAGACCGTTTTGGTTTTGTTGAGCGGCGCTGGGCAGTCTCGGTGTTCGACGAACCGAAGGCAACTATTTTCTAGATGACGCGAGAGCAGGGTACTAGAACGCACACGAAGCTAGTGTTAAAGATTGCTATTTTGACAGCTATCCTATCAACCTCCACCTGAAACTAAAAACCGAAAATCAAAAAATTGCAGCCTCCCCTACGCAGAAGTGAGTTCCGACATGACGGTAATTCACTGCTTGCCCGAGCTGGACTCGGATCAACTGCAGGAGATCTCCACCTATCGCAATACTTCCACGATGCAGGAGAAGGGCCCGATCCCGTGCGACAAATTTTTCGCGCTTTCCTGCATTGCCTTTGCGGATCGGTACAGCTCCACGGTGCGGATTGAGCTCCTCGCGAAAGTTCCACGCATCCCTTTCGTGCTCAAGCCGCTTCTCTACAACGTGCCCCTACAGAGCGACAACTGCGCTCTGTCGAAGAGGTTGTTGACGACGCGACGCGGCGGGAAGATGGAATTCGGCTACGTCACGCTAGACAAGACACGGAAGGCCATTCCACTCCTCGAGACCGACCCAGCAGCCTTAAAAACCCCGCTGGTCGGCGTTTGGGTCGACCTTGTCAATGTGTATAGCAGTGAAAGGACGACACCGGGCGGCGCCACGAGCGGAGATGAAATGGAGGATCTCGCGGAAGCAAGTGGGGACAGAACAATACCCATCGCAGTGGACCAAGTACTTACTACGCACGAGGAGTCGTGTCGGCATACATTCGGCATTCGTCATCGTCTATTGTCTTTCTCGTAATTTCTCTCCACCCACTGACTAAGTATACCCTTTACTGAAGGTGGAGAGCGTTTTGTTTATCTTGTTTGACAAGAAGCAGGAGTGTAACATGTACGTCATCACCATCTTCAACGAGCTTCATCTGCGTATGATCGACTGTAGTACAACATGAACGCTCAAAATTGTAATTGTTTGGAAATTGATGTTATTTGCAACCTATCACAGGTGGACCACCCGCTGATTTGGCAGGCATGCATGCGGTTTGTGACGAGCCAAAATCTCCATAATCGCATCTTCATAAGCCCGAAAACGTTTCTCTGCCTCGCTCTGTACCGAGGACCACAACTCGCGACGGAGCAAGAAGCGCTAACGCGCTCGTTCGAGGTGAACTTTTCCACGACGATCGCCGGGGAACATAAAATCGACGACGGTGGAGCAGCAGCTACTATCCAGACCACGTTGTCAAAAAACAGGGTCGTGGACTTGGAGACCTGCGGGGAGACTACCTACGCGGCGACCGTCGAGTTGGACTACGACGAGGCCGGCACGACGAACAGCAGGAAAACCGTGGAGCTACAGCTGTGCACGCCACTGCCGACAGCCGCGGCGGCGAGCATCCGCAGTTCTTCTTCCAGACAGAAGGTCGTGCAGGAGAGCTTTGTCGACCACAACCAGTTTTTGCGGACTTCGCACAACGCGAGCTTCGATTTCTTGCAGCGAGGGGACGTTTCCTCTTTGATCGTGAAGGATGATATTAACCCCGGCGATCTACTTCCTGCGGAGGAGGCGGCCGGCCGGGAAAGCGGGTCAGCCTCTCCCTCGCAGCGAAGTCCAAAGACCGAGGTTTTTTGGAGCGGCGGCCGTGGTCTTGGCACAAAAACGGAGAAAAACGCCGGGCAGACTGGCCGCGCCGGGGGAACATTCTTGGGCGCAGGAAAGACCATGAACAACAAGCACACGGAAAATAATCTCTTGCTCCAAGCCACAGATGTACTTTAAAGATTTTTTCGTGTTTTTTTCAAGCACATAACAATGAACCGGTTTCGTTTATTCACTTTTGGTAGCTAAATACGCTGAGACATCTCGTCCTTTTCTTCACGGGAGGTCAAGTTTTCCTTTTCGACTCGCGGGAAATCAACCTTCTGCCACAGGACCTCGATCACTTTGCTGCCCAGTGGAGCGCGCTGAAAAAGCAGTGTCCACCGCCTCGAATAGGCCTCGACGATTCGACCGTCTCGTCCTGGAGCAAAAACGAGAAGCTTTGGGGGTTCCTCCAGAAACAGCAGGACCAGCTGCTGTCCCTACAGCAGAAAGTCACAGACCTGACATCGGCACTGGCGAAAAGTAAAAATATTTATACGTACCTGACCGCAGTTTGTTTGTCTCTGTCTCCGAAATTCATCACCTGTGTCTTTGATATTCCACCGCCTTGCTCGCGATGATCGCAGCGGACTCCTCGATTGTTTTCGTTGTATGTTTTTTTTGTGAAAAGCATGCGACGTCCTCTAGTTGTTATGGCTTCCAGTATAGAAGTTCACACCAAATTCAACATAGCAATTTAATACGCAAGATAAATCTCTTCGTCCAGCACACTAATAATCCATACAGAAGCCGCTTCGACCACCGAGCAGAAGGAGTCTTCCAGCGGAGCAACATCCAGAGGACCACGGCCAGACGACCAGGATGCAGAGGAGCGGTCGCCGCCCGCGCAAACGAGCCACAGTGTCGCCGTGAACACGAGCATCCAGTTTGACGGCCCCAGCACTTCGATTCTTAGTGGTCTGAATCTCGGCTTTGGAGCTGCTGCGACTGGCCAACAACAGAGAGCTGCTTCTGCTGCTGCGAAGAACGCGACGAGCCGATCCGCCGCCTCTGCTGCCGAGCTGGTCCAAAGTGCCAACTACATGCTCGAAACGGCGCCCTACTCGCACCTGTCGTCCATCGTTGGGCCCCTGCGTACAGTGGTAGAAGAGCAGCATCACACTCAGGGTGCCACCCGGGCGACCTCGTCATCCAGCAGCACACGCGAACACATCCTGCTTCGCAAAAGCCAGGAGTACCGCGACACCCTCGAGCCGGAGCAGATCGAGCAGTTTCGCGAGGTATTGTCGCCCGTGAACAGCAAGAACAGCACGCTCTCGTCGGGCAAGAGGAGCGTCGAAATCGAGGTGGAGCATCCCGGCCGGTCGCGCGAGCAGATCGACCACCACCAGGCGCACGTGAGGTCGCGCGCACCCGACCGCGAAATCGGGTTTCACAAAGTGAAGAAGCCGTCGCACTCGAAGGACAGCACGGACCGCATGCCCAGCACGTCCCCAAGATCCTCCACTGGCGTGCATCAGGATGAAGAAATGTTGACGGAGACGGACCCTGAGCGAAGCGAGAACACCCGTAGGAAGACCACTAGAAACAACGGGGAGATGAAAACACCGAACTCAGCCACTGCATCTGCAGCTGTCACGTCCGTTTTTCACCAGCAAGCAGGAGGCTCGAGCGCGAGCACGAATCCCGGAGCCAGTAAGCCGCAAGTGTACATCAGCCGGAAGCAGCCTCCACCCCAGTCGGCATCTTCACAATTTGACGTCGTGAAGAAAGACAAAAGTGACACAGCTCAGAGAACGAATCAGAACGACGACGATGCTCTAAGTATCTCGGAACTGCAAGTTTTGAAGCAGGGATCATCAAATCGAAAGAACAACGTAAAGATACAAAACGCGGCTGCTCCTGCAAGTATTTCTAGTAGTCCAGACGCTTTTACTGACCACGGAATAGCTGCGGACAAATCGCCCTCTTTCCGAGACCACGACCAGGACGACCTGAATTCCGACGCGAGCAGCGTGATGTCGGCCGGGTGGAAGATATTCTGTGAAAATTAACCATCCCCATCCAATTTGTCATGCAAAACATGTTGTCTATAAAATCTGTATTAGTCATGCAAAAAGTGGATGGGGATGGTTAATTTGCATGGGATAGAAGACGCTTCCGGCGACAAATTTCGATGGCGAACTCGACCAATTTGCCTCCGATGAGGAGGAAGAGGAGGAGGATTTCTCCATGTCTGAAAGCATGAACGGGACCGGCTTGAATGACCTCGCCGACATCACCGTTACGGCACCCCTGAAGGTCTTGAACTTCCGGTATCCGCGAAGTTCGGCGCGGAAGAGCTCGCTGGAGAAATCCGACCGCTCGAAATCCCCTCCTGTCCTTGGCGCGGGTGCTTTTTCTTCGGTGCGCTCGGCGCACGAAGACGGCGGGGCGCGTAATGCGACTTCATCTTCAAGCGCCACAACTACAGACGGTTTGAGCAACAGCATTATTCCGGTTTCCGCTCAGGGGGCCCTGCGCATGAAGGCCCGCGCGCAGGACATTCGAGCCTCGGGCTCCTCCGTACGAAGTGCAGCTGGGGCCTCTGGGCAAGTGCCGAACGACGCGGATCCTGCTGAACTCGCGGTGACAGCAGGCAAGAAAAATGCAAATAAAACTGCAAAGCCGCGCAGGGCACTTGAGCCATTGCCAAAGATTCAGTACGAAGAGCTCTCGAGCGAGGAAGAGGACGGCGATGACGACGGAGCGGCGGACCGAAGCATCAGCCGACACTTCCGCGGCACTTCGTCGCTGAGAAACCAAATTCCCTCCGCAACCAGTAGCGACGACGAGGATGATGCAGAGGTCAACGCCATTCTTGCCAAGTATACAAGCAGGCTGAAGTAGCAACAAGAAGAGGGACAATCGTCAATCGGGCTGCTGTCGTCGAAAAGGCAATGATAAATGTCAGTGGTAGATTAAGTATGTTGTATGTAGTTAATGTTTACGAATACGACTACGCCGCCCCCGCCGGCAGAAACTGGTGGTGGTGCAGCTTCAAACACAGCGGCGCGAGTCGTGTTGCACAAAGACAAAGATCATGCGCTGTTCATGCACATGAATTTCATGTCCTGCGATTTCCGGTGTCATGGCAAGTGCCAACGCGACGCAGCGAGCGTTAACCGACCACGACGAGGATTCGATATAGCAATGCTGAAACAAATACAAACGATAGCTCACCCATCGTGCTCCGACATTAAGCACAGTCCAATATATTATAAAAAGTAAGTTAGCTATCACGTCAAAAATGAGAAAACCTTTGATCTAGCAAGCTATATGGATCTGTCCTCGAAGGTCATCACTTTTACTAGCAAAGGATCTACTGGGGGTGCTGGTCTTGCCGTTCACCTCGAAGATGGTAAAACTTACACTATGCAAGATCTTCACATGCAGGATCGTGAACCAGACCCAGAAGAACAAGGTCTATCTTGCAAAAGGTTCGCTGCAAGAATGTGCATGGACATGATCCACAGCCAAAGAATTGGATGATCTTTTCGATGGGGATGATATTCAGGATCGGCATCTTATTTGCATGGTATGAGTATTTGATCCACTCCATAAAGACCACGAAGACTAAACTTTCTCTGTTTCTCCAAGAAGGTCCTCGTCTTTCTTCGTAGTACGAAGAGGGAGGAACGTAAGCGTAACCTCCCGCACATTATTGAATTATTCATGACAGGCATCACTTACACTTTCGTCTTCCCGAAATTAAGTCTAAGGTGAAAGCGAAGTCTTCGATAACTTCAACTCTTCAACGACAAGCACTACGACGCGAACGCAGTACTTATCATAACAAGAATAAGATCAAGCACATTTGTAAAAAATTAAAATTTACCTTCGCGGTATTGGCGAAGTCGCAACGTATAATTGCATCGTATATAGATTCTACTTTGTAAAATATAATTATTTCGATCTGTGCCCGTGAGACAGAGGAAGCAGAAGCACACAAGAATTAGATTAGAACTAGAAGAATATACAGTTACAGGACCATCGATGAAGATGAAGGTCCTGAAGATGATGCAGTGTCTGTTCACCCTCATCAGTGTGGGAATTCATCCTGTGGAGGGGTTGCAGATGTCCGAGAACACATTTCGTCCACAGCCTTTGGTGAGAGGGAGAGGGATCGTCGATCGCCGTGCTCTTGAAAGCGGCCGTCAAACGAGAGGAGCGCGTGGGGAGAACCACAACCGCCTACTGCGGAGAGCAAACCGCGGATATGATGCAGATCGTGTCGTTCCGCATACCGCTAGCAGTAGTCGGTGGCGTGAAGACCAGCGGGAAGCAACACGAGAACAGCAACATTTGTTGTCAGAAAATCCTGACTGCAGCGCTAAGGACAAATTTCGAAACGCGAAACTTTGCCGGTATTGCATTTGTCTATATGCAGTGTGTGTTGCTCTTCCTCCTTGCTGCCCACAATTTGTTCATTTTCCATTCCACATCAACGGCTCCTCTGCGCGATAGTTTGTTACATCTTCATCTTGCAATTTTATGCACGATGAAGGAAAGCATCGACATTCATCTTCGAAGTGTCTGTCTTATGAGATTGTGACTATCTCCTCCTCACAGTCACAAGTATTCTTTCAACAGGTACCATTTCGGAAGCGGTCAGCCGTGTAGGCATGGATCGGATGGCGACGCGTGTGTGTTTGCGCATAAGATCAGCGAGTTGGACAAAAACAACACCTGGAAGACGAACGCGTGTTAAAGTTCCAATGCTGATAGCTGCAACCAGAACCAGTGTAAAGCGAACCGGGCTCCGCATGACTTGCCCCCATACCTCAACCATTTGTTTTGCGTTTGGGCGCACCCAAATTTGGAAGGCTCTGTCCGCGTCCCCGGCACCTCGATGTTGGCGCATTATCGGAGCATTCTTAAGGAAACGCGAAAGAACATCAAGAACGATGGAACGATTACCAAAGAATACAAAGACTTCTTGCTTCATTTATCGGTGGCAGATTTGTTCTTGGTCTTGTCAGGAGGAGGAGGCTCATTTTATTCACTGGCATGAAGATTTTCTGCTACTCTGTGATGAAGATGTAGTACTCAAGCCAGATTATGATTATGTCTGTGCAATTAGGAGCGCCGCCAGCACTCCCTGGCTTCGAGCCCAGCTCGCGGACGACTCAGCGTCAAGGTCAACATTGGCATCTCAAAGTGTTATTGCTTGTAGTGGCGGACGAGGCGGCAGATTAATGCTTGCAACAGCACGCAGATGACCACGCACGACCCATCAACAACTACAACACAGTGGCCTACATTTATCCGGGTGGTCGGGCCATGATCGTTCGTGTAATTCTTGGCCCCCACCACCTGCTCCTGGTGTGCTCCTACAGCCACAGCTGACTTCTCATTTTGTTCCTATCATCCGCCTCCTGACAAATAGAACACAAGATTGCACATGCATAGTGTTACATAGACAACAACTTGGAGCTGAAGCCGACTTCCAGGTCCGGGGACAATTTTTCTGCGGGTGCGGCCAGTGGGGCCGCACGACTACAAGACGAGGAAGTTATGATTATGAATGAAGTTGGCCTGCGGAATTTTCTGGCGATGACGAACGTATGGGACGGTGCGAACTGGTCACACATGCCGAGCAAGTACAGAGCTTCGTCCAGCAGAGACTTCTATCAACAGATCGCCATGGCGCTGAAGAAAGAACAGGACGAGGAAAGCGGAGACGAGGGCTACGAGTCCGATGGCACAGCGTTAGAGTTTAAAGTTCAAGATTTACAAAAAACGACAGTTAAAGAAGAAACACGCTGCTGGCACAGCCTGGTCGACAGTGACAGTGAGGCTGAAAAATCTGCGACACCGAGGAACGTGATGGCCGCAGGTCCTTCGTCGATGTTCGGTGAAGCCAGTGCCAGTTCCGGAGACCGTTCCTTTGCTGCACCGGTCGCCGAACAACTGGAAACTAGAAATAAACAAACGATGCCTGCAGAGACGGCTGGAGGTCCTCGCCCTCTAGCTCTTGCGGCCGCCATCGCGGCAGGAGGGTCTCCGTCGTCCCCGCAAGAAAAAGAACTGCTGGAGCACAATCAACCAGCGTTCGTGCCTGTGCCTGTTCCAATGACCAACGTCTTTACGCCAGGAGCACTATTTAATTCTTGGTACCAGACTGCCATGGCGCACGAGGGGCAGACGAGAAGCTTTGTACCGATCGTGCAGCTGCAGCGCGATCCCGTCTCGAATCAGTACAGTTTTCGTCACATCACAGTTGGAGTACAGGGCTCTGCGAATCGGCCGATCGCGTTCGCCATACAGGACGATCTGGACGCCGTGCTCCAGACGCCATACGATAGTGCGACCTTCGTATCCTACAACGGCGTGAGGATCGACCGGAACAACAGTGGCCGCGTGCCTTTCTGGTGGGGTTTGCCGCAGCAGCATGGCGGCCACGGTATGACAGCAACGCTGCAAGCCGTAGGTCCCAAAGAGCGAGGCCTTTTTTGCGAGGAACTGTGGCTGAAACCCCTACCGGTGTTTCCGCCCGTCTGGGTCCCGGTGTGCCTGCCCGCAACGCCCGAGGGAGAGACTGGTCACATCAGTAGGGACCAGATGCGGATATCCAAATCCATTGTAGAGTCATCGCACTAGTCGCAATTGCATCACAAAATCTTCAAGTTTAAAAGCAGAATTTTCAATGTTATTGATTTACGTACCTTTGTCTTTGAACAGAGACTTGTCATGCAGGACGACGTCGACTGCAAGAAGTAGGACGAGCGCGATACTTTTGCACAGGATAGCGGACCGCAGTGTGCAACTTGCTGCCTCCCGCTATCGTTGGACCCTTGGAGACCGGCAAGGCCGCTGTAATTGCTGCTCTGCCACCTGCTCTGCCTTGTCCCGCACCACAACCGCTACAGCAGCAGCTGCAGGAGAGTCCCTTTTCGTGCCCACCAGAGCCGGTATAGCTGCAGCAGCTGGCCAACGCGCCAGCATCTTCTTCAAGTAGTAGTACTCCGGCGGTGTTCCACAATGCAGGTCAGCATGGTTTCATCTGGCCATCGCCCCATACTGGTGCCACAACAGCCACTCCCGTAGCCGCAGAGCGCCACGTCGTCCCTGGATATGGTTTTTCTGGGCCGAGTGCGTCTTCGCCAATGTCCTTCAATTCCACGTACCACTACAGTTTACCGGAGGACGAAGAACTGCAGCTATCCGCTGCATACTGCTACCCGCAGCCGCAACGAGGAGAAGGTGCTTACTTTGTTTTGACGCTTTACGGAGGTTCTTTTTTTTTTTTCAAGGCGTACAGTTGGACTCCCTCGTAAATCTAGCCCGAGCTTTTCCATCGCTCGTTCGTCACGTCGTGGTCTTACGGGCTAAATACGTGAGCTGCAGATGACTTTCATTTGAGCGATGGAGTTGCGAATGAAGGTAATCCAATTGTAAATACCGTAGTTAGACTATTGTAAAAAGCAGCTATCGCCAATATGAATATGTATCCATTTTACGTTCATGCGCGCTTTCGCTTGTGTATTACTCAACATGAACTCATGTGGACGAACAGGTGCCATAAACCCGGCGACGATGATCATGGGCGACGCCCATACGGCGCTTCCATATGGAGCATCGTGCTCGCCCAATGGGGTCGTGATTCCGCCTTACTGCTTCTGGGGACATCATGGTGGACAAGACGATCGGGGGTCACCAGTCGACTCATCTGAACGAGGGCGCAGCTCGGTTCGTAGCTCTCCGGCGTTGCGCGCACCCTCGACGACGCCTTCGCGCACACCGTCCCCGGCACATTGGGAGCAGTATTCGGGCGCATCTTCTTTTCCCTCGGCGTCATCGGGTTGAAGAGAGCTGCATCGGCGATTTTTGGTGCCAGCCTGCAACTTCTTGAATCTTTTTCCACATGCCAAAGCGGATTTGATGGAATATCATTATCAATTTATCAATATGTAAGCCCAACAGAGAAGCGGTGTCACCTGCGCATCAGTTCTTTTGAAGCCGTTCGCATATCAATACTTATCATTATCTACTACTTATACTGCTAAAGCTCATCTCAAGCAGTACTGAAGAGCTCCTGGCGCGTCAATCATTTCTTAGTCTTACCGAACGCGGCAAGCATCACATCAAGAGCAACTAACGCGCAAAGGCACGCCAGCTCGATAAAGTTGTCCGAATGACGCTGGCATTCTTTTAGCAATTTACTCATACTAACTTAAACTTAATCGCGCATGTTGATGCTTTCGCTTTCGAGCTGTAGTTGCTCGACGTGATTTCAAATTAAAAGTAAAGACCACTAGCATTGTGAAGCGCTACATCTACATCAACTAAACAAGTTTATATATAACTGCGAGAATGACAGGAAGGGGGAAGGGTTGTAAAGATGTTGAAGGAATAACCTGGGCAGTATTTGTATTTAAGATTCAGTGTAAGGTCGTATAGATAAAAAAAAGCAATATTTTACAAGCTACAAAAACTTGGTTAGGATTCGCTTCAACATGGGGCCCTTTCCTTTGTGAAACCTGAAGCGCCCGAGGTCAAGATGAATCCGAAGCTTACTATTCGTAATCTTTTTCATCAATATCCGGTCATTCATCTTTTATTGCACTTCAACTGCAGTGCACTTGGGAGGCGATGATCGCGATGGTGTTGGTAACGCTAAATCTTAACTCCAACGGAAAATATAAATGCCACGCGTTTTGTCGATGAGGGTGATGATGATGTAGACGTTTACGCCCGCAAGGGTCTCATTCCGGCGGACAGACTCAAAAAAAGTGCATTTATGCTGTAGTTGTTGGCGATAAGAAATAAAACGAAACGCAAACACAATCGCGCAAGAATTTTTAGGGTATTGAACGAATTCCTACATCCTCGTAGTACTAGATCGATTTCTCAAGCAAAGACCTTGACCTCAGGCATTGAGGCACCATATGAATCTGATCTCAGTGGCAGGCGGCCGTCAGTGCTACTAACACTCTAATATGACAGACAAGATTGATATTTACCTTCAGCGTATTAGAAGTTTTCTGCACAGGCATCCACACAGACCTTGGAAGTTGTAGTAGAAACAGCGAGGCGCTCCGGTAAAGAAGACGCAAGAGAGTGGGCTGGTTTTACTACTTCATAACCATGCGTCGGAGCATCAGTAGGCTGTACCTGTAGCTGTACTAGATTTCGATTTGTCGATGTTTTACACGTGTGAAGATAGATGTGATATTAGAGCAAACAGGGTGTGATTAGCATTAGAACAACTTAATAAGCGCAAGTCGTTATGAGTGCAGTGGCAGAAGATGTGCCCTTCACGAAATGACGAAGGGAGCAAAGAAACTTCACGCAGCTTGCTGCGCTTCTGCGCTGGCAATCTTGACCGTGCTGAGTGAGAAGATGAAATCGACCTCATCTCGCTCGCTTTTAACCTGTGAAGAAGAAATAGAAAAGCAAGACTGCGCGAAAATGCAGATACAACAGGTAGATATCAGCTCTACATGAGGGCGCTCTGATGGCGCTGGGATTGTAGTTGCGTAAAGAAGCTACAACAACAACGCGCTTGTTCGTTCAGTACTTCTGAAGGTACGTACCACGGATAAACACCCAGCACGGTCGATTCTGAGACAAGAACACCAGCAACATCGATTATAGTATAGAAGAACAACAAGATGAAATACAGTTTTAGAAGTCCTCGTGTATAGTTTGATTTTGTATATATTTTGATGAAAATCTTTCACGTTGAGAAGGAGCTGAAAAACCGGAGGCGTGCTTCGGCCTAGAACACAAAAAACGACTATCTTAAAGTTAGTATTTTTCACCTTCTTGTACTACCCATATATGAATATGATTGTATGCTGATCAGTTCTAATCGTACTTGTATTGCAGACAGCGGAAAGAAGATCTCGCTCATAGCAGCTTTTTCATAGGAAGCGACCGAATAGGATGAATAAATAGCCCTTATCCGCTCAGAAAGTTAGATAGTAGCAGCGGCTGATGCTGATCTGTTGCCTAGAAATGACAAAATCAAACTGATGTTAGTTTGAATTTTGAAAATTCATAAAGAAACAACTCTACCCCCCAATAGCAATAGGAACAAACAACTCTAACAGGGGGGGCACAAGAAGTACGCTGCTGAGATGTAATTTTGGAAACTGTTGCTGGTGCTAGTCGTTGGGTAGATTGCTTCATTCCACCGCATCAGGAGAGCAGGTTTGCAGACTATGCGACGCCCGTCCAGAAACGGTTTCGATAATGATCCCAATCGCGTACAACCTATACAATGCTGCAACGCATAAGCATACTGACCTGTAAGTATTTTGGCCGCAACAAGCACCATTTCTTGTTTGCATCAACGCTCGGAGTCGGAGTCGGAGGACCAAAGCTGCATAATTTTACCGTGTATGATGAAGATAGAATTACTAGATCTAAATCAATTCAGAAGTGTCCCAGATGGAAAATAGCAGGTTGCTAGTTCACGCTTGATAATGGTGGATTCTGGACTCTCACATAGATCGAATCTTTTTCGGAAGCAACTCACTGATCTGAACGGACGGAAAAAGGGCTTGTCCTGACCCCTACTTTTTCGGAGCTCTAGTTTTAGTGCAAAACGAAGTATGAAGATGAAGAAAGATATTTTCAAATTCAAAGCGCCCGTGGCCCGTGGCCGTGGTTTCTTCCGCCGAATGTTCTACCGTTGAATTGATGAAAAACTTCTTTAGTGAAGTACAACTAGATCTAGATGCTTTTTCAAGATCCGAGTGTGCCCTGCCTGCATTGCTACAACAGCATGCGCAGGCGTAGTTATCTCCTTTGGTTCGTAAGATGTTGGGGCCTAGGATGACAACATATGCGAGTATTTGATGCAAAAGAAAAAAAAGATCCCCGGGCGGCACCAGTGTAGTCGCATGCTGACCACCACCCCGGCGACCTGATTTGGTGTTATTGCACATTTTATCGTATGGAAAATCAATATCAAAGCTCAGCCTCAGCCACAAGTCTTCTACGTGACAAGAAGATCATCCTGGCAAACCCGTGGTCTTACGTCTCTGTCCTCCCAGGAGTAGGCCCACAAATGCAAATCTTTGGCAACGTCTTCAAAGCTTTAGCTTTCTCTACTTTAAACAGGCACCAGTTGAAATGGTTCATTCTGATCGAGTACTTTCAAGTAGAGGTACAGTTTCAGTTATGATTCACATGGTTCGCACGGCAAAAGTCGTTTTTCTTGTCATACCTTAAGCTCTTGAAAGGTTCGCTGGAAGGCCTTGCTCAAGAACCTTTTACATTTCTTCCATGATAGCGACGACATTGAGAAAAGACAAAGAATCTTTTCCTTTTGTTTTACGTTTTAGATTTCGACCCGCCACGCAATAATTGAGCGTGTCCTTTTTCCTCTCGTGTCTGCCTCCGAAAATCGCGTCTGCATCGATCCGCTGACACGTAGAAGCTATAAACTGGAGCAGACCACAAGATTGCTATTGCATCAATCACGACAGATTGACGTCGCAGATCTAAAAACTACTAACGAGGTTAATTAGTATATCCACCTCACGCTAAAGCGATCGATGAAGCTATTGGTAATTGTACGTGAAGACGAGACATGTTGACGCACTTATTTTTCATTATATCGACGTACTACCTGCTTACACTTACTCAAAAAACACTATAAGAAAAACCCTGCATGTAAAAGATGGATTCCCTAAGACAAAGTAAGAGCATTTCTCGCGTTTACCAGAAGGCGGCGCTTGCCGTGCTGGTTCTGTTTGATCTCCGCCACGACCGGTGTATTTTGCTGTCCCGCGCGGCCGTGTTGCGAGGCACGGAGTTGTACCCGACCACGACGAGGGAAAGCCGCAGACTTTTGGGGCCTTGGACTGATGAACATGGAGATGATCAGCTGCAACAGCAGCAGCAGCAGCAGGCCTCCCAGTCTCTGGTGGCCAGTGGCCGGCGTGGTTACCGGCATGGTCAACCACGTCGTGAACGCCAAGAACAAAGCAGACCTGAAGGTCCTGTTCACACCACCACCATGACCGCTCAAAATAATCAGGGAGAAGAAGGGGCCGTAGTAGACCGTGTTGCAACTTGGGCATCCGGCGCATCTTCTTCGTCGGCCACCGATGCAGGCCGTGCCGCTCGTGTCCGCGAGCAGCGGCGTCACGAGGAGCCCGCTCCCGGTTCCCCGCCTGAGCCCCACGTCTGGCGGCGACGAGAACAAAAATATTGCAACAGGTTTTTGGTCGAAAAAACCCGATTCTGTTGGTAAGTCCACGAATTCATAATTATTCATATTCTTCAACAATGGACGAAGATTTTGCTCTATTTCACCGTGACCAAACCCACGCAAGAAGCAAAAGACACGCCCGTCGTTATCATTTATTGCCCTTGGCGTTGCGTTTCACTTGATTTTATTTGAGTATATCCATCAGCACAGTTGCGCGTGTCGTGCGACAAGACTAAGAGCTCGCGACAAGACTTGTTGTAGACTATCCCCAACAACTGCCTTCTACTCTCGCACTGTTCACTTTACCCTTGTGGAAGTAAGTGCGCCATCGACCACTACGACATCTCTTCGCAATGAAATTAAATGTGAATAAACAGGTTTGCTGGCGAAGGTCATTGCGACCGCAGCAGGCCGCGAGCAGGGCGTAGAAGTAGTTGTGCATTTGCGCACTCGCTGGCTGAGGCGAACGAGCACAATCAGTGGAAGACGGAAATCTGCAACAGCAGCCCATATTCTTGCAATCGGTATTGCAGCGATCGGAGGCGGAGGAAGGGTGCTCCCGGTGATGTTGAGCAAGACCAAGACGAGGAGTACGTGTACTCGCACGGGCTCATGTGGGAGGAGGAAAAGTACAACCTGCTTCGGGACAAGCCGGTGGCCGTGCAAAACTTGCACTGCCGGTTTGCGCACCCAGAGACGGAAAACCACAAGCGCGAGGTCGGCAGTTCAGTTGTGGGCCACTTTTTGCACATCATGGAGCAGCTTCAGATGCGGGCCGCAACAACCGAAAGTGCCGAAGAGAGGCAGCAGATCGAACTGTGCCTCAACCATTTTGAGAACGATTTGCAGGCAGTCGCGCGGTGCGCCTGCCTGTGGGAGGAGCTTTCGGACCACCGCAGTCAACTCCCGCAGCTGTTTCTGGATCAAATGAATCAGGAAAAGCGGCAATGGATGGTCGAGCAACAGCTGCGAATCGAAGAGAGGATAACTCATTTGCGACGAGAAATGCAGGAGCGAGGACAAAACTCCGAGCAGTGGGACGATCACCAGCAGGACGGATCCTCGTGCGGGCTTGGCCAATCCGCGTCGAATTCACAGGCCCCGCTGGAACAAGCAACAGTAAGCGCTTTCAATTTATTGCATCAACAAGGATCCCGATCCGCCAATGAAACTCCGTACTTTTATTCCCCCGGCCGCGTAGCGGACGCGCACGCGGTGGAAGCTACGGACTTGCCACCGTCAAGTAGTTGGGAAAACAAGTTTGATCATCACGGTCGGTCTCAGCAACACGTTCACGACCCACAACGGATCGTGGGTTTCCTGCCCATGCTTGTGCTGAAACCTAAGAACATTGCTCCACCACCGGAGTGGTGCATGCGTGTGCCTCCTCAGCCTGCTTTTTGTTCTCCTCAGACTTCTTTGGGGCGTCCTTGGGCGCATGTGCAAGCGGTCGGGCGCGAGATCGCGAAGGCAATGGTCCCGGTCTATCGTTTTAAAGACGACCCAGCTGGTGCTCCGGGCGCTGCCACCATGCTTTTTCCCATGAAATTGAAAGGGCAAATTGGGGATAATACCGACTGGCAAAAAATGCTGATCGGCACCTCCGATCTGCAGAATTTGGTTTTGACCCAGCGCCACAAGTGGCAGTTGGCACAGGAGCAGGAGGCGGAGTTCCTGACGACTGGGCTCCTACCAGTGAGCGAAAACGCTGCGGAGCATGTGCGACTGTGGTGGCAGCCAAATCCGAATCCTTCCGGGGCATTCCTGTATCGTGAGAAAAGACTGAGTCGCTATAGTCAAATGTGTAGTCTGCTTCAGCAGCTACACGCTGCGTATAGGTTTATGTTACATATATGATAAGCTGTAGTGATGCAGTGTGCACTGTGCAGCTTCAGGGCTTAAAGATTATAGGTGCAGCGTGGGGGCGTGATGTGCAGTTTGATTTATTACCGTCGATGTTGACGATCTATTTGGAAGAGCAAGCTCGTCTCCTCCGTCTGAGGACCACCCCTGCAGCTGCGACAGTATCAGTACTCACAGTAGAAGGACTTGCATCAACGAAAACGCCTTTAACCTACAATTCGACTTGGTTTTGCTATCATACATGCCTGCGAGAAGTCACGCCAGCGGAGAAAATGGAACACTGCCGCAACTTGTTTCTGAAACCGAACATAGTTCCCGACGCGCACCACGACGACACTAGGGATACGCAAGAACTGCGGTTAAAATTACAAACCGTGTCTGATGCTGTTACAAAACTCCAATGGCTCCTCGTCTGTCAGCCGGCATCCCAGGTGCAAGTGGGAGCGGAATCAGAATTTTTGCAAGGAGCAGCTTCGTCGGCTAGCACGGGGGTTCCTCCTCCGAGCGCTGGGAGCCTCAGCTCTATCGACTTGTCCGGAAACCAGCCTTCCACGGGCTCGCAACAACATCCAGGTACTACTAGAAATGCTTTTGTACAAGAACTTGAACTTCATGATCAAATGTTAATTGAAACGATATAAGTATAAGTTTTTGCGGTAGTACCAGTAGAGCTAGAGGCATGACCATTCGCCAAACAAAACTACTGTAACTGGATGAATTACCTTCTTCACAGCCTCGATTGTCCAGGGGCTGGGAGACCGCGAAGATGAATTCGACGACGAGGGAGGGTATCAAACGGACGCTGACAACCCGGTCTATCATTCTGTGAACATTCACTCCCCTTCCTCATTGTTTCTTCCTGTTGGTTGTGATCGTAGTACATGCTGTAGCTCATGCGGGATCATAGGCTCAGCCCGTTTCTCCCTCTGTCTCGAAAGAAATAAAAGGCAAAATGAAGACGCAGAGCAATCGTGCCCGATCACGATAGTTGATCATTCTTCTACTTATTCGTTGCATAAATTAAGTTTCTGACTCTGTTGATCTGCACCATGAGTTTCTTTGCCAATAGGAAGGATATATAAAGATGGAAATTGGCGGCTTTTTCCGTGGCATATTGATACAGCACAGCCTTCCCCCCGTGGCAGAAGTTTGAGACGTGGACGAGAACGCACTGCAGCCGCCGCTGCTGAGAGGCAAGGGGTTTTGCACCAGCGCCGAGAGGCAACAGATGAGCTGGGAGACCACGAGGACGCAGAGGCAGGACGAGATCAAACGATTTTGCGCCACCACGTAATAAACACCACCGGCGACGATAAGACCGTTTTCAGCATTCCCTCGAACCTGCATCAGGACGTGGTCGGTGGTGCTAGTGGACTGCATAGCCAAGAAGAGGACAAGGACCACGACGCGAGGGGGTCATACGTAAGCACCAGGTCCCAAAGTCCGGGCGGATACCACTCGCAACTGAGGGACACATACGGTCCTTTTCTCGGCCCAGTCGACGCAGATCAGTTTGGTTTTGTTCCAACATTGCCTCCGCACGCCGCAGGATGGCACGAAGATCGCACTGCAGGCCCCGGAGCTGGGACACGTGGAGAAGGTTCTCCGCTGCATTGGCACCAGGCGCAGGTATCGCCGTATCATCTCCAAATGGCGCATCACTTACCGCTGACTAACCAACATTTTCAAGGTGGAGCTCTGGTGCAGCAACCGGAGGGGCCTCTTTTTCATCCAAATGTGCTGCAGGGGCCAGCATGGACGCAATCGCCGCAGCAGCAGACGCAGCTGCAATACCAAACGATGGTTGGACATCAACTTCAACACAGAATACAACAGGCTGGTGCGTTGGATTTGGGACAGCTGCCGTTTGTTGATAGCTCCACCTCACGTGAAAGACAACAGCTGCAGAATCCCAATGCGATGACGCTTGCGCCGATGCAAGTTCCGGAAAATCCACAGTATGGCCCTTACCAATGAGCACCAGTGGGAAGCAGGGAAGAAGGAGGAGAAGGCATTGAGTAGCTTGAGCCGTTGTAGGTGACGGCGAAGCCAAGACGAACACGAAACTACCGAAAGCGAACGTTTTTTCGTTTGCATCACTACGGAAACCATCACGGAATCGAAAGAATTTTCTTCAATGTTGACGCTCTTTGAGTGTCAAAATATCCTTCGTCCTCTTCGTGTAAAGATAAAACATAGATTACACATGCATTCCAATATTAACACGCCTTCTTGTAATGAAAAGACTAGAAGATGAAGCTGCGCGGACAACATTCTATGGGAATTTCAGCAAATGTGAAAAATCCGCGGATTACCGCAAAGAATACATAAACATATGCACGCACAGGCGCGAACTTTGTGATTCGTGCTTGACTGTTTCTTTGTTAAAATTCCAATTCGCCAGAAAAAATTTCGTTTATTCGATAGAACCGCTCGGCCGTGCAGGGATTAGTCTTCTCAGGCAGATGAAGCAGCTGCAGCACAACCGCTATTTTTTGTTAATGAGATTTTTAATTTTAGCTGCACCGATGGATGAGGATAAGCAGATGCAAATCCATGAGTACCAGCGCAGCCCTATAGATAATGTCATTTATATTGTCTAAATACGAGTACAAAAACAAACTCGATGCTATGCAGCAAGAAACGGACCAAAGTCTTCATTTGGAAGAAGTTCTGGCTTGTAGCATTCTTTATTTTAATCAGGTCTCGACTGGCACGATGATCGTACTCGTATTAAGGCTCGAGCGTGCCGACAAATCAATGTGGTGCTTGTCACCGCGCAAGTGGCTGAAGCTGCCCAGAATCGCCCACAAAAAAGCGATGGGATCAACTTCATAATTATTTTTTCTACTAGTGTTGTGAATCCTTGAAGAGGAGGCTTCGCACTCGTCACCATGACAACTACTTATTCGCGGTGAGTAGGTACATCTGTAGTTGTAGATACTAGATAGGGCGGTTTAGAAGCGAAGTTGCTGGATTGCTAGCGGAAGTTGAAAGCAGCGCTACTTGTCATCGTCGACAGTTAAAAAGAAAAATATCGATCACACAGAAGATAGATTTTAATGCTCTTATTAGCCTTATCGTGATAGAAATCAGATGAACCGCCCAACTGAATTCTCGCTGCCATAGAAAATTTGCCCGCTACCAAAGAAACATTTTCTTCTTTATCTCTTTTTGTTCTTTTGGAAGGAACATCGTCACTTAGATTTACCCTTTCGATATGGATGTTGTACTCACCTTTTGCTGTGAACAGGGCTGGAGCGCCGCCCTCTTACAGCTATACCAGATTGAAAGCAAGGTGATCAAGGGTGTATTGTTTCTAGTTCTTTAGCAAGTAGTGCATGTGCAGGCCAAGACGATGAATACTAGAAATAGGCGCACTAGATGAAATAGAAAGACAAGATGAAGAATATAAAGTGGCTCGAATAGATTTAGGTACACCGCAAGCGCAACTGCTAGAATAAGTAAAAGAGCAAGATGTAGATCTATGTTGAAGAAGAAGATAAAAACGAAAAGAAAAAACTATAAATAAATCCACATCAGAAGATGGTTTTGGTACTATTATTTCACTTTCATGATCATGGTGGTCTCATATCCGTTCATCGCGTCCAACTGTCCATGAGGAGGGGACAACATCACCCGTGAAATGAACATGCATGGAACCTCAACCAGCACAAATGCAAACATAAACTTTTCACTTCGCTTTTGCTTTCTGAAAACAAAAAAAAACAATGACTAAACCTTCACCTAGGAGCACTCTAGCCGCTACACAGGCAACTCACTGGGAGCTCGAAGATTGTGGCGCGCGCACTTTTTGTGGATTTTTTGTATTTTGCGTGGAGAGCTTCTCGGGTTCCAATGTTTCCTCCCTTTTTTAGGCCTCGCACTCGTTCGTACTTTTGATGTTCTAGCTCCTTCAGCATCGTTCAAGGCCACTACAGCACAAGATCCGGAAATGGTTTTTGTGCGCCTTTTGTCAAGTAAACGCGAGCTACTGATCCATTTTTCTGGATCTTTCACTAGAAGAAAGCAAAGAGCAAGCTACTTAGCTCTTGGCTAAGGAAGAAGGCATTTTTCTGGATCTTTAAAAAAACTTCTTAATGTAATTCCTTCGAAAAACAGACTAGTAGACGAGAGTTCGGAGTCCAGCAAGCTGCCACAAGGACACTAAGAGTGTAAGGGCAGTGGCCAACAAATATCAGTCGCAAAAAAAAAAAAAGAGCATGGGCGACGCGAGAACAAAAAGAAAAAAAAGAAAGATGAGGGCCCCCTGCTCACAAAAAGAAAAGAAGCCCGGATAGTACAGCGTGCAGAAAAAAAAAAATATGAAAAGAAAGAGCCAGCGCGACTAAGAGAAAAGAGGACAGTAGACTACAAGGCTCAATAAAAGAACAACAAATGTCCCACCAAAGGTTGACCGCAGCGAAGTGTGGAAAACTCCGCGTTGATCACTGAGCTCGGTGGCGCCGTTCGTTCTGGCAAGCTTTGCTGCGCCCGCAAAGAAGCTCGCTACTGGGCATGGCTTGGGGCCTCTTTTTCCTGTTCGACTGACACAGAACCCAGAGGCGGCGGGTTTTTGAGTCAGGTATGTCGGGTGGTTGAGGATCCTCTCCAGCGCCTAGGTAGGGATCTCCTGAACATTGTGTGTGAGGGTGGTAGCACGCGATGGACCGCAATCGGATGTCCCTTCACTGCTAAAATGGGTGGTGTTGCGATATCTGAGATGCCTGGCTCTCAATGCAATCCAGTGCAGACATTTTACCTCCAGGAAATTTAGGCTGATCGATGGCAGTTTCTGGCTCGCCTAGGCATCTAAAGATAGAAGCCAAAGAAGCTTGCTCCACATTGTATTTTGCGTGGAGTTCCTTCGTACGAGTAGAGTTTCTTCGTACGATGAAAGTGGATCACGCTCTTGTCGTTGTGCTCCTGCGTACGAGCACGACCATGACAGAGGTCAACACGTAAGAACGCCGTGCCATTCGCTTGCCTCAGCTGTTGTAGCCGAAAATGTTGGATTTCCGAATATCATATCATGAGTATGATGATCATTCAAAGACTTGCTCTCGTGATAAGAAGCCGAATGAAATGAAATTGTGCTCGGTTCCATATGTGATCAAAATGGCTAAAACACATGATCATCACTGAAATGAGGAATAGTGATAGTGTCTATGATGAATAATTGCCAGATTACCACCATCCATAACCATTTAAACAATCGCATTGCAAAGAAGCTGCAAGTCATGAAAATAAGGCTACTAGAACTAGACAGATAAAAAGTCATATTAATCAATGAATTTAACAGACAGACAATATCAATAAAAACAGTAACAGCGTGAAAGATACAGACAGACAAGTGGTTTGGTTACGCTTGTTGCGACATACTAAAGGTAGAGCGGGCCATGTGCTGCATGTATGTCAACAGGAAAAGATACATGATCCGTTTCCCCATTCGCAAGGAAGCATAGAATGATGGATGACCCTAGGAACACGGACGGCGATTCGTCGTGGGCACCTTGTTCCGCCAGTCCCGATGTGGAACTACGGGAAACGCCCACCTCTGGCCGGATCCTTGTTGCGAAGCGAGACCTGGATCAGGGAACTGTTTTGCGATTATCCGGCACTTCGCGGCAGGCGGCGCCATCGTTTTGTAGTGAGCACATCAATGAAGAAACAACTACAAGAGCTGCGGATGAGGGTCGAGCGAAAGGTTTTCACCGACGTTCTTCTATCGCGACCAAAGATGTAAGAAGAACAGGAGCATTTCCAGTAGCGGAGCCCGCACTTTTCTCCTACCCAAAAGGACAACTTGTGAGCGCCTGGAAGAAATTTCGCAGCACACTTTCCGAAGACACCCAGAAGTTATTCCTTGACCACTTCTTCCATGGACCTGGCGGAACGAGCTGCACCTTCACGCCGCCAAGCATTTCCGCAGCGGATTTGATGCTCTGTACGCACAGCAGTAGCAGATGCGCCGAGGAACAAATAGTAAACAAAGATGGCCCGGCGAGCAATGAAAATGATGTTGTTCTCCTACAGGACACGTATCGCAAGTTTTGCCGCATTCTGAAATTTAATGCCGTCGAGGATATCGGCCTTGGCGAGGATAAACTTCTTGAAGAGGGACTTCTGGAGGAAGTGCGCCAAAAAAGCGGGTGCGACCAGGACAGCCCGGGTGGATCGCGGACGTCGACCACGCTAGAAGGTCTGCCAGCACTCGAGAAGACGTGCTCGCTGTATCCCAATGCGGCAATGTTTTCGCATTCGTGCCAGCCGACGTGCCATTGGCTGGACGTCCGGGAGTATCGCGACTGCGAAGTTTTCGCGCAGGATGAATTTTTAGAGGAAGCTCGTGGTGCAGCTGCTCATTCTGGCCGTGGTGATGAAGATTCTGATTGCCAAAAAAATCAAAATGGTTGTCCATCTGATCTTCATCCAGTGCCTGTATTTTCCCCCGAAGAGTCCACCTGGGCGAGAACCACGTCTATGGGTCGTTACAAAAATGGAGGGAGCGCTGTCTTGGACGAACAACATCGAGATTCCCTGAACACCTCTGGGTCCTCTACGATCTGTTCCGGCGGCGAGCACTCTCGACTCAACGTCGAAGCTACTTTGTTGTCACCGTCGAATGCTGCTTCCAAAGAAGGACTTTCATCGGCCGTGGAAGCTTCTTTCGAGGAGCAGGGATTGAATATTAACTCAGAAGATCAAGATTCTTCGAGGTTTCATCTTGCCACACCGCGGACGCCGACGCAAGCCGAGGATAATGAAGCAGATGAAGAAACTGAGCCTCATTGTGAAAATTACCCGATCGCGAGCTGCAAGGAAAATCACTTCGGTGGGCCTGCCAGAGTGGTTCGTGTGCTTCGTGATATGAAAAAAGGCGAGGAGCTTACCGTGTCCTACCTGAGTGCGGAGGACTTATATTTACCAACGCTAATGCGACGCATGTTGCTCTTCCAAAGCAAGGAATTTTGG
Organism: Amoebophrya sp. A120; assembly: GCA_905178155.1. Lineage (NCBI taxonomy): Eukaryota > Dinophyceae > Syndiniales > Amoebophryaceae > Amoebophrya > Amoebophrya sp. A120. The sequence continues at coordinate 1,810,780 of CAJINV010000009.1, read as the reverse complement.
TGTGACTGCGTGCGCTGCAGAGCGACATTGGACGATATGAGGCCTGTAGTTGTGGATGGAGGGAATAAATGTAGGGATGGACCAGACACGGTGGTAGGTTTCTTGAATCCGAGCGGCGGAGTCACACGTGAACCATCGCCATCGATCCTGTCTGGAGACCACACCCGCACAGCCGTGTCTTTGTTGAGCACAAAAATAAGCGAAATTTCAGAAAGCACAGCGGAGTGGTTTTGGCCCGCCGAAGTTCACCAGTATCTGGCCGGCCCCGTTCATATCAAAGAGAAAAGAACTAGTGTGCCAGTGCCTTTTATGTAAAAGTAACAAAAAGTGAAACTCCAGGTCAACAAGAAGATGCAGATGGAGGAATACGAAAGCAAAAGCTAATATGATATCTGCAGCAATGCAGATTTTCATTTTGTTATGTAAGTAAGAAGATGAGCTCGCACTCGCACTTGCTGTTGATGCAGCGCACACGCACTATTCGAACTGTTATATATAGTCATTCCAGCCACAACGGCATGCTCGTTTTTTTCTTGATGATAATCGGCGTTCAAGGATCGCTCCGGTTCTTGCACGTGCTAATGGAAAAAACCAAAGGCTATTCAGAAAAAAACGCCCCCTCGTGGGCAGTACCGTTCTCCAAGGAGGAACATTACTGCGAAAAAGTTTGCCGGGCGTTCGACGACGCGATTAATCGCGGCGGGAACGGCCTGACCCTACGTGTGCTGCAGGACTTTCTTCGGGATTCCGATCTCGACACGATTCGGCTGCCAAAACATCACTACCTGGTGCACAGAATGGTGCAACTCCGGATTCAAGCACTAGGCGCGCTCGGGAAACGGCGCGACCGCGAATTCCAATTGTATGCCGATAACGTTGAAAACTTCTTTTCAGGAAAGAGTTGTGATGCGCGTGGCGATACCGCCCAGGACCATTCTCTTGACGGCACGACAGAGACAGTAGGAAGATCAACAAAAAGTCCACTTTCCCGCGCGGCCTTCTACTCTTCTTGCCATCCCTACGTCGGAGTCGTATTGGAGGAATATCTCGAGGAAGTTTGGGATCGCGAGGGGGACGACGCTGAGCTTGGGGACCGAAATCGCGAAGCATTAGTAAAAAACCGAAACGACCACCGATTGAAAGCAGTTCTGCACGAAAAGATCCGGAATTGCTGGCGAGTTTCGCTCGGGAAAAACCACCGCTGGCTGGCTCTTTTGGATTCACAATACGGGGCGCAGTTGTAAGCAAACCTTAACGCTTTCAAAGTGAGAATAATGAAATTGTAGGATGACAGTTTCAACAGTTTCAGTTGTTCCACAGTTCGTTCCTCCAATCTTCTGTATTTTTGGAACGATGAACTTGGATGATAGCATACTGAGCATCAGCGACAACGACGACATGAAGATGATAGAGCGATGATAAAGTGTACTATCAGCGACTGCGACACACACTCAGTATGATCCCGCCACTAGCGAGGAAACGTCATCTTACTTTTTGTACAACTCATAGTCGCACTATTTCCTGTGTTCTCGCATTCGCAAACGACGATCCTCTTCAGAGACCGCTTTTCTTCGTGCGGCATGCCTCCATATCAAGTTATTGCTTATTCGAGGCAGTGAGAGTCGATACGGTATAGTACGGATGCGGTATTGTCATCTGCGGCTACTTGTTCCGGCGTCGAGAGGGAACGACCAAATAGAAAAAAAAGCGTACTAGGATCTTCATTTTCACCAACACGAGTTCCGTATAAGTACGCATTGCGACCTGCTTGTCAACAACATATCCCGTTGAATAAGCACGATCGTGGCCAGCGGTGGTCGTCGTCGCGGCCACGCGCGATGAAGTGTGGCGTTTGAAGAGAAAGAATAAGAATGCATCTCATCTCTTCTATCTTCCGTTTATCAGTCTAACTTAGATAGTACAACAACAACTCAGAAAAGAAATAAATTGCGACCCTTGTCGCTTAGTTGCGGCGTGTTTGTCGTTAAGGAGGTAAATGGAAATGCAATAAACCCCTACATGATCTGTGGATTCCCGTGTAGTCTGGTGCAGCGGTCGTCCTATTTCCTTAAAAAGTGCGCACAAGACCGTCCTCGGGGGACCGGAACAGCCTAGTCATCTTGAGTTCAATTTTTGGAACTGTAAGCAGACGGCCACAGCATGCCGCCTGCATCCAGGGGAGGAACGAGGACGGTGATGGGGAAGGTGAAGGAAGTGGTAGCGGCGATTCGCCAAACCATCCGCAGCCTGATCCGGCAACATATTCGGATGGGCCGGGCGCCGTACATATGCGTCCTGGGTTGCATGTTGTTGCTCTTCGCGGGCGTGATGCTCATCTCTACGTTTGACTCAAGGGAGGCCCGGGCCGCCCCTCGCGGCTGGCCGGTCTTTGTGGCAGCCAGCTCGAGCAACCAATGGACCTCATTCTGCATGCTGATGAGCAGCGGCGCCATCGTTCTCACAATCAATTACCTTCCAAAACTCGAAGGCGAAGCGTGAAATTGTTGACTATGCAGGCACAACTCGGCTCGAGCTCGTCATCTTCAGGCATGCTGACAACGTGTCACGTGTAGGCTTCTGATTGAAGCTGCGCGTGTGACGGTGTAGACTGGTCAACTGCTGAAGCAGTTGGGCAAAGGCAGCTTCTGCCGCGCGTAAAAATTCTGTTCGTAGAGTCTGCGCGACCTCTGGTCATAGGTACAAACACTCTCTCGATCTCGGTCCGGTCTCGGTCACCGGTCACCGGTTGTCTGCTGTGATCCCATAATTCTGCCGCTTCAAAGAAAAAGCACCAGAGGGGAAGCGCTACGCTAGATGAAAAAGTACCACCAGTGCCTGTATAATACTTTTGTTCGTGATTCGGATCTTTCCCTGTCGCGCAATTCATGGCTCGCTATGGCATGCTGGGCTGGGCGGGCGTCGTATCGCATCGTGGTTTTTACACACAACTCGTCTCGCCATTTTCATCGCTTTCGAAACATTATATCGTCCGCCCCGTGGGAGCAGTTGGTATGTTTCATTGAGTCCTCTCGGTCCAGGTCCTGCTTCTCCTTTATTCCCTGATAAAGTAATGAATAACCACCTGACTCTTCTGGTTCTGGCGCTGCAACCTGCGCAAGTATTGTTACCTTGATGTCCTGCTCTGTAAGTCGCATCCTTTGTTGTGATCATGCAAATACCAACGCTGATATCCGCCTTTCCATCTTAGCTGATGAATGGTAAAACTATAAGGGATTTTTTTTCAACCAAAACAACAACCTCGCTTTCATCTATACTATCATACCGGTTTGCCCTTGTTTCATGATCATCTTTTCTTCTGATGCATGTCTTCAGTCGGTGGTAAACAGCTGTAAACGCTAGCACGGGGGCTCCTTCCGGAGCACGACGACCACAATGCCTTTCGTGACGGAAACGCTGATTCCCTCGGGGGCCGTGCTGGATGGACGGGTACCCCGGTTCCACTCGCTGCACACGCAGGACATCGACTTCCAGGAGTTCGGTTCCCGCATGATCTACGCGTTGAGAAAGGGCATGAGCGAGGAGGAGTTGATGGAGATGCTGATGACGACGGACAACCTCCGCGCCGGGCCCTATTCCTCCGATTTCTACTCGAAACTGTACGAGAAGGAACTTCACCTCCAGGACAAGTTCGGCCGCACGCTGCTCCACTACGCCATTCGGTACAACATGAAGGTGCTCAGCTCCAAAATTCTGGAACTGAACGCGCAGCACTACCTCGACCCGATGAAGGCCGGGAAGCGCGGGAAGTTCGGCATCGACTCGATGGTGGCCGGCGGGTTTTTCCGGGAAGACGACCAGCTGGAGAACGATTCCACGAAAGAATCTGAAAAGCAACTGCTCAAGTTTCTGGATTCGATGGTAAAGGACTACGTAATCGAGGAAGAAACCGCCTACAAGCCACTGGTTTTGGGCGCCGTCGAGCGGTACAAGAAAAAATGGGCGGCGGCCAACGCGCAAGACTATCCCTTCATGTCGCAAATCTTGTTGGGAGGTGAACAAGAAACCAGTAACAGAACGGCAAATTCTAATCGCGGAGCCTCGGCGTCGTCAAGCTCGACATCCCCACAGCATGCGGCGACGGTTGTTGTAGCTGCTAGGGATCATACTCATCATCAGCAACAAGGCCAAGCTCTGCATCCACATAGTCTCGAATCGGAGAAAACGCTAGAGCCTGATGAAGAAGATGCTGCTGGTGGAGAGGGGACTAATACTAAACATGGCCGCATTATTCCCGCGGGTGCGCCTGACGTAGATCGGCATCAAGACGGTCGAGCAAGCGAAATAATCCGCACGGCTGCAGTCAGTGGCGACGAAGAAACCTTGGGCGGACCACAGACGAGGGAAGTAGAGCGTGAAGATGGCGAAATTGATGAAGCAAGAAAGAATGAAATAGAAATTACGGAAGCTGATTACAATGACCCGAAAAGGAAAAATGCAGGAGGCAATGTCGACGTCGCCCTACCGCAATTACTGGAAAGTGATCCGATGAACACCGAGGGCACGCATGCTGCCGTCCAATTTGCCAACACCCCACTTAGCACTGGACGGAAGAATGTCGAGATAGTGGACAAAAATGGCGGAAATAATAACGAGCAGATTGGGCAGACGCAGAGTGAGAAGAACGCTGCACCATCACCAGCAAGTGCTCTTTCTCCGTCCAAGGCCCAGCTGATGAAGATTGAAGTTGACGAGATGAAGGTTTTCCCGCCCGAGTTCGAAGCGGAAGACTGGCGAAAGGAGCTGGATGAGGAACTGCAGGAGTACAGGGACTTGCTCGTCGAGTGCGAGGGGATGTGGCAGCGGCGGCAGGACTACAACGTCCGCATTCGCAAAGAGCTCGCCCCGCCGCCCATCCCCACACTGGACGAGCTGCTGCTCGATGCCAAGTCCGACTGGCCGAAAGGGACACGCTTCAAGGCGGACGTGGTGGCGCAGGCCCTGAAGAACACGGGAGGAACGGATGTCCTGAACCAGCAACTCACAACAGAAAACGTTGACGACGAAGATGACGCTGGTGTTGCGGCAGCCGCCCCGAGCAGTCCGAGCGCGAAAATGCTGAAGTTGTTGAACGTTACTAACACGAACAGCAACAGCCCGACGATGCGCAAAGAGCTAGACGATTTGCAGCGTGAGATTCTGTTGCAGGAGCAGGAGAACGCGAAAAGTGTCTACGCGAGCTTGACGGTGCGCAAAAAGCAAAAAATCTACGTGAACTTGCTCGAGGTCGAGGACTTCTACCGACAGACCCCCATCATCGAGGCGTCGAAGTTGGGCCGGAAGGCGATTTTTGACATGCTGGTGTCCGCGGGGGCGCACATATGAATTGCAAAACCATCGTACTAGTATAAATTTCATTACAAATTTTCTCAGCATGAAAAATTGAATTTGTCATGCTGTTTTACCTTGGAAAGGAAATTTGTCATGCATAACTGCAATTCGTACGAGTGCGATACTTTTGCACAGGATAGCGCATCAACTACGACGACGGAGACGAGGACGTGGCCGACCAGCTGTTCGAGCTGAGCGCGCTCTATTCTGAGTAAAAATGTGCCCACGACAGAGTTGTCATGCACATGTGCAATGACAGGAACATTTGCAATGCGCAGTTCCATGAGAGGAATTTCCAATCGTGTTTTGGAATTTGTAATGCTGTAAAAACGATGGGAAAATGGCTTTCTCATGCGGCTTTCCTTGCCAGCCAGCCCTACACTGCACAGGGAGACTTGTCATGCACAGCTTCCAAAACTTGGAGATTTGTGTTGCCAGATTCCCAACTTGACTATGGGGTGGGGACGTTTTTGCTGAGGATACTCTCCGGAACGTGTTTTACAACAACAGTCTGGGTACCAGCGAGTTCGGGCGCCGCATCGGGGACATGCAGCTGAGCGTCGACGACTGGCAGCAGGACCAAAAGTACTCCCAGATTTTCCACAAACTGGAGCGGGAGATCGGCGTCTTGTACGGCCGGGGCGGGGAGTCCTCGAACCAGACCATCGCCTCGCAGAACAAGCTGACCACCATGTCCAGCGAGCAGCTGGCGGAGCTGCGCCCGGTGGAACTGGACCCGGACGACATGATCCTGAACGCGCCGGACATCACGGAGTCCATCAAATTGCAGGCGATCAAGGAAGAGCAGCTCCGGCGGGAGGAGGAGGAGCGCAAGCAGGAGAAGCTGCGCCGGCTGGAGGAGCGCCGGCTGCAGCGGGAGGCCAAGCAGAGACAAATTGAGGAGGAGCTGGAGGCGGCGGCGTTGGAACAGGACAAGCTGGAGCAGGATATGACAATGCACAACTCCCCCTCCCCCTCATTTGTCATGCAAAATACCCAAACCCAATCCACCCTTCCCTTTGCCTCTTCGACTGTTTGCATGACAAGTTCTGGTAGCCCAAATAGCACCACCCTCCACTGCAAATCTGTCATGCAAAACCGGCACTCTTGCTGATGCTTGTATTGCCGCTCGCCTACCCCCCGGGGAGGGGATCCTTGACCTGTGGCGCTGGGTGCGGGTGTCCACTACATGATGATGATGATTGCCGTTCATGCTATACAAATGAGGGTGAGGGGGAGTTGTGCACTCTCATACAGGAGCGGCTGGAGCTGGAACGCCAGAAAGCCGCGGAGGAGGCTATCCCGGAAAAACACCCATCCACGACATCCAATTTTTCATGCAAAACATACATCAAATCCCGTGTCTGTCATGCAAAAAATGGATGGGGATGGGTTTTTTTTCTGTGGATAGAGGCCGCCCTGAGGGCACAAGCTGCCGGTCCGAAGGGTCCAAAGGACAAAAAGGCCAAGGCCGGCGGTGGGAAGAAGAAAAAGTAGATTGATGAAACGACGTAGTCGAAAAAGAGTGCTGGTATGGCAGCATTTGGATGAAATTGGAAATACGCAGCTTCGTTGATGCTGACTCACGATTGATATGACGACGCGCATATACTCACTGTATACACATGATCATGATCTTTCAAGGAAAAACGCAAAAAGCTAAACTTAAACCTTAACCTTTAATATCTTTACCTTGTTAAACCTTGTTAACCACCTTATCCTTTACCTTTTAAGTTCAAGTTGATTTGACGGATTGGTTGAAGTTGGAGTCTGCCAATGCCATTGCTGGTAATGCCCCTGTACAAAATAGCATCATCGTGCCTGCCGATTTGTGTTTCTGCTAATCTTGTATCATGTAGTACCATATATAAAATATGAATGAACAATTGAAGCCCTTCAGTCCCGCCGGAACCAACAGCTGACAAGCTCGGTTCTTACCACTCGTCACACTACAGACGCTGAAGCAGACCAAATATATCACCTGTACACACCGGCCGAAAAAAAAACTTTGTCGCGCTAACGTCCTTGTCTTGAATGAGGAAACGAATCCATGGGGGTTGAGGCCAAGCGCAACTCGATCATCGATTGATGTACCAGATGTTCGCGAGTCGCAACCAATGGAGCAACAGCAAGCTTTTCTCCGAAAACATGTGCGATCTGGAGCACCTTTGATACTGATTCACGTCATGCTCGTGCTTCTTTCCGATGATCATGATTTCCGTCTCTGGTGTTGTTTTTGGCAATCCGATTTTTTTCTTTTTTGTCCTTCTTGTGTTTACCCCGATGGGATCCTGTCTACTTCTTTTTACGAAGTCTGCTTGGCAATGCCTTCGCAGACTGTGTGCCCTTAGCTTTGCTAGCAGCCTCAGACGCGTCTCTGTAGCGTGCAGAAATTGCGTGGAAGACCCACCTTCGAAACACGAAACCTAAAGCTTAAACTTTTTTCCCGCGATTTTTTGGTAAAATAAATGAAAAGAAGTTGTAGTGATAAAAACATCAGGATGGACGGTGAGGAGCGGGTCGCATTGTTGCTAGAGCTGGAAGACGAAGACGAGGAAAACGAAAAGGACAAGCGCAGGTGTCGAGCGTCAATCTCTAAGTCACCATTTTTCTCTCCGCCCGGCGTCGAGCCACAGCAAGCAGAAACCGTCGACAACAGCAAGATACAGCAGATATGCGCAATGCATGTTGCAGCTGCAGGAGCGGGAGCGAGAAACAAGATTGAGGAGGAGCTGGTACGAGTGGAGGTCACTTGCGGCGGCGAGGACGTGCCGTTGCTCGAAGAAGCACTTCGGCAGCACGATTATAGTATTGATCTTAGCGCCTTGGAACGGGAAAAAGTTGAGGGTCTCCCTCATCTTCCTCTTGGTGAAGGGGAAGGAGGTCAAGATAATGTAGAAGAAAGACAAAGCGGCAAAACGAAGAGCAAAATCAAGACCAAGGCCAAGCTCGGAGGTGGCACAAAGAATCCGACAACAGCACGAACGCGAGGCTGTACCGCGCTGGGAGATCATGATGAGCGCTCTCAGGAGGATCTCCTTATCGTCCGTCCCAGCACGAAAGGAAAAACTACTACAACATCACCTGCTGCTGGGTCGAGATCCTGCAAAACAAGCACCGGAGCAGCCCTGCTCGCTCTTCTGTTCGGTATCCTACTTCTTGCCGTCGGGCTGGTTGTTTCCGCGTGGCACACGGAACACAGGCATGAGCAATTGCTGCAGCTGCAGTCTGAGCAGGCATCCAGTGTGGACACGCAGGTCCAGAGGCAACTGCAGGCCACACAGGAATCCAATGCATCCCAGTTTGCGTCCCTGTTGACCCAGATTCAGGCTACCGAGGAACTGATAGACGCCCGCGGTGGCGAGTGGAGCAACGAGCTGGCTAGTTTGCGTACGACTCTGCAGGGACTGCGGCGCATCGTTGACCAGGGCGCTACTAATTTATCGGCACGCATCGAGACAGTGCAAACGGAACTGCAGCAGACCGTGGAAAACGTGCACACCGCGTTGGAAAACAGCATGGCGGAGCACGCGGGGAATACGAACGCACGCTTTGACACGGTTCGAAACGACATTGCGGCCGTACTAACGGCAACCTCGGATCTACGGGAGGACCAGTTACGACTAGGGGATACTTTGCTTGGCCAGGGAGCAGACTTGGAGTCCCGTATCGCCGAAGGCACAGCATCGCTTGCTGCCGGCCTCGAAACCGTGCGGGGGGAAATCGCACAAATGGGAACGGATCAGGGCGCCAGGGTCGACATTCTGGTTGACCGGCTGCAGGATCAGGTTTCTCAGGGGCAAGAAAGCCTGCGCGAAGGGCAGCAGCAGCTTGCTGCGGGACAGCAAAGCTTAACCGAGCGACAAGACCAGTTTTCTCAGGGGCAAGAGAGCCTGCGCGAAGGGCAGCAGCAGCTTGCTGCGGGACAGCAGAGCCTAATCGAGCGACAAGACCAGTTTTCTCAGGGGCAAGAAAGCCTGCGCGAAGGGCAGCAGCAGCTTGCTGCGGGACAGCAGCGCCTGATCGAGCGACAAGACCAGCTTTCTCAGGGGCAAGACCGCCTGCGCGAAGGGCAGCAGCAGCTTGCTGCGGGACAGCAGAGCCTAATCGAGCGACAAGACCAGGTTTCCCAGGGGCAAGAAAGCCTGCACGATACCCTGCTGCGACGTCACGAACACCTGGCCGAAAGCGTGCAGAGCCTTTCTGGAGGGCACGAAACGCTTCTTCAGGGGCAAAATAATCTATCCGAAAATGTCAATCGGTTCCTGCAGAGGGTGGAAACTCTTGTCAACGACGGAGGTCATCGGCGTAACTGATGGTGACGGAGTCGGAGAAGGTCACGGAACACCACTACAGCAGTCCTCCTCCTCGCAATAATGATAGACGCCTCATGAAGATCTTCCACGCGGGGTTCGAAAATGTCCTTCGCTGCGACATTCTATGGACCACGACCATGATTCTGTACTTACTAATATCTGAAGCTACACGAGCACTACTCCTGCCAGTATGTTCCGTTATGAACAAGATGCGTCGCATCACCTTCACCAAAGAGGCTTTCGAGTTTTTTATTTTTTGAGATCGAGATAAATAAAAGAACGCTTTCGATTTTTGGAAGACGGTAGAGAATATAGGCACGACAGCTTTTTTAAGGTACTGACACTGCATCCAAAACAACTGCAGCACTTCCTTGCTTATATTTTTATTTTTAGCTAAAACTTAGCACCAAGAAGGTACTTATGTACGAAACTATATCTGGGACGACTGCAAAACTAGAAGACACGTGTTTTCATCGTCTGAAGTCAGTCACAGTATAGATTTTTTTGAACAACAAAAAATCGGTACAAGAGTTCCGTGCTTTAGGTTTCAAACGGATGGATCGGGGTTTTTCTTTTCGACTTTTGAACATTTTCCACAGAGGGAGGATTTGTCTCTTCCATTTGAAAGATCACGCCAGAAATAAGGTGCCCGTAGCGTCGTCATCTTTCGTGGTTTTGCCCTTTCGCCGCAGGACTATATTTTTTAATCTTTTCGAAGTGGGTCCCGTTCGACGTGGAGAATTAGAATAATACGACCCGAATGCGATGACTTCAGTTGCTAGACTATACTAATATTTGTCTTGTTAGGCGTAGGCCTTCTCAAGACCTGTTGGAAGATCTTGTTGGTCTTTTCTGCTGCTCTTTTCAAACAAGGTCTTGCGAGGGTATGGTAAGATTTTCGCCTGAATCCCATGGAGCCCAGAAACAAGAAAAAAAGCAGGATGCTTTCCAACAAGTAGTCGCCTGTACGCGACGACCTGGCAACGATCTTTAGCGTGTTTTTGCTCTTTCTTTTCCCTAGAATACTCAGACACACCGTAGCGTCGCAAGACCAAAGGAAAAAACGGCAGCGATTTCCTAAATGTCTCGCCTTGTCGCACTTGAAAACGCGATGCCTCAGATAGTTCACCACTTTCACACAATTTTTTGCGCCTCTTCCTCAAAAAAAGACGATGCATAAAACGACGATAGTCCATCGATTTGTTTGAAACAAAAACTGGAGGTAGACAAGGAATCGACGGAAGATGAACAGAAGCTCAAGCTCTATCTTCTTTAGCTGGCACCGTGCCAAAAGCAGCTCTCGGTAGGCGGTTGAAAAAGAAGAAACCAATACGTATGCTGCCCTCTTCGCGGCCAGTATTTGTTTTAAAAATAAAGAAGCAAGTAGATTTTTGATGTTTGGGCTTTTTGAAAATTATATTTCAACGCCCGCCGAAACGAAGCCACGGTCACGGAAGAGAGCCAAGAAGAGGAAATTTGTTCGCGCAGCAAAACACCAGGGATTCCTCGCCGCGAAGATCTTCGTTCATCCGGTGGCGTGTATGGCGTTGGCGCGTGGTGCCGCCTGTAGTCAGTACTATTTCGCGCTCCCTCGTCGAGAATCTCAATCTCATCGTCGAACCACCAGAATTTTCCTTCAGAAACCTAGTTACCCGTGCAACTTGCAGTTGTCTGAGCGTCGTGAGATACAATTTGACACCAAAATCGCTGCCGAGGGAGCCACGAGATAAACGGAAATCATGTATTTTTGATCGATGTTAGCGTGAGTGCAAAAGTGCCCAGATCGTACAAGTTACGTCGTCATCGAGGACCTGTCTGATCGAGATCGGCGAGCACATGCAGCCCGGAGCGATATTGTGTCACTTTCCTAAAGCATTGCAGCGCCACCAGATGCACATGGCTCGCGCGATCATTTCTCGGATGATGTTTTTAGCCGTGCCTGCTTGTGTCAATTTTCTTATGAAAGAAGTGCCGCACCTTCGTGACGAACCTAGCCGCATCCATGAATACTGAGGCCGAATTCCTTGCGCAACGACAAAGATCAACAGTTGTTTGTACGCGACGCGGACTAGTGTTTGCGTTTGGCGGAAGGTAGAAGCAAAGTCACAAGGCACTTCCAGTTTCTTTTTCTGCTAGAGCAGGTAAAGGGCAATTAAAGGGCACAACAAGGTCGACAACGACATCCGTTCCATGTCGTCCGATGTGTGGGCAGCTCGCATTGCGTCTCTGCAGCAGGCCGTCGCCGAGGAGAAGGAGCGTGGAGAGCAATTGGCCCTGCGTCACCAAGAATTGGACGCCGATCAACATGTTCCCGATGACAGTCATCAATCATTTACATTTTTGCCAAGATCTCCATCTGCCTACGAGGACCTTACGTTGGAGCAGCAGCAAGAGAGCGAGGTTCTCGGTCCTGGGGCCGCTCCTGATGAACCTGAATACAATGGGCAGGTGGCACAAGAACACGAAATCGAGAACACCTACGAAGACAGCGTGACTGTCACACTCGGGACCTCGACCACGACGCCGGGCATCGCTGCCGCGGTCGATGCCCGTGCGGCGAACAAGACCTCTACGCACAACACGGGTGCCGCCGCCTCTCAGGAGCCGGCAACTGCTGCTAGCGGCGCCGTCTCCGCCGGCACGAGCACGCCACGCCAAGGTGCGTTTGTACCTGGAAGCAGAATAACTCCGGGGTCCTCGAAAAGCAGCTATGCAACGACAATCACGAACAATAGCACTGGCGCGACCACCAATCGCAATAGCCTTGGGAAAGGTAAGCGACCAGATGGAAATGTTGCGCGCAGGACCACCACAGCGCCCGGTGCATCGACTCCAGAAGCTCGGGGATCGACGGGCATCCTGACGCCGGAGGCGACTTTGCGAAGCCCCCAGAAAATAAACACCGCCTCGGCCAGAACTTCGAGTCCACACAAGCTTCTTGACAAGATTCCCAGCATAAAGGAATGGCGTCCGCTAAAAACCGAGGAGACGTTGATCGAAGGTCCCCCCGCTGCGCCGAAAGATCTGGAAGTGAAAATCGCCAACAAATACACCGCCAGCCGTACGAGCAAGCTTCGAAGCACTAGAATTCCCCCTGGTGGGAGAACAGGCGAAGATGGTGGTGCGCTTGTGGACCAGCAGTCGAATCAGCAGACTACCTCCGAGCGAGAAATAGAAGTGACCGAACAGGACAATGACAGCAGTTGTTCGAGCTCCGTAGCAGCGTTCTCGACCAGTTTCAGCCTGAAGTCGAAGCAGTCCGACATGTCCGCGTCGACGTTCGCGAAGCGCAAGCAGTACTCCAGCCGGCAAAAATCGTTTTCGCAGTTGAAGCGGCTACAGGAAGAGCAGAACGTGTTTCGCGACACCGCCGATAACGGCCAGTCGTTACTCGTGAACTTGCGGTCTGACTTGAACCACATCGGCACAACGGTAACCAGGTCCATTACTGGCGTCCCTCTGAAAAAGCACCAGGAAAATATCAAGAAGTACAACGACTTCGTGCTGAAGCAGGCCAACTTGGAGGACGACCGGAGACACCACATTGGCCGAAAGCCGTCCAACCACGAGCTGCCAAAGTTTTCCAAATTTCAAAAAAACGACCAGGACTACTCACTGGCGAGCATGCTGTCTGGTACGTCTGGACTTGGAGCCAGAAGTGAAGCTGGGTTCGATGACGGTACTAGAGATATAGACGGCAGCTCAGCCGTGCAGGCATGGCCATCCGGAGATACTGAAATGATGGCGCCCGATTGGGAATTGGACGAGCGACCGTTTCTAAAAACATTGAATTCCCGGTCCATAAGCGAACAAGCGAGGAGCTACTGCGACGTCCGCGTTCTTATTGACCGCGACGACGCTGCTATACCGGTTTCTAAGTTCGGCGTGGAAACGCACTCAGGCAACAAGATGGTGTCGCTGGGCGGTGCGAGAAGACGAACTTTCGGCCCCTTTGCTGATGTAAAAGTGCGCATGGTCGCCGGGTCCGGACGGGGCGGCACTAGCGCAGGAGGCACCGTAGGGTCCTCGACGCGGAGTACTAAAGCAGCGAGCACTTCAGATGAGGCTGATCACACAAACACTGCGTCTTCTTCAGCAGCTGTGGGTCGACTCCTCGTGGGTGACTCTGCCGCGACCTCCTCCTCTGCTTTCTTTCCATCAGCCGGTACAACGGCACCGAGCACGCAGGACGAAAGGGGTCTGCAGACCGCGCGTCTGCTCCAGGGGGTGGCGGACATCGACCAGATCAGATCACTTTTATCCCAAGGCATCAACACTGCGGTGGTCTTTTACGGCGACTTCAAGAAGCGCTTCGCGGAAATGGTGGCCAGAAGCTGCTCTTTGGCGAACACGGTTGCCGACGGGGGCGACGCCGGCATTGCAAACAAGCAGGATCGAGGATCATCCCGTGGAGGCTCTAGTCGGGTCGTGTCCGAAGTAGGAGGTTCCGCTCCGAGCGAAGTCAAGCATGCGCCCCACGTGGCCCTGCAGGCTTTTGAGGTACTGGAAGAGGACGTGATTCGCGATCTGCTGAACGTGAAGGACTTTTCCGAGGATTACCAGCCCTTCCAACTTGTGGAACACCCTGACCTGCCCATTCACGTGCGGAATGTCAGCAAAATTCAAGCCCGAAACCCCAACGACTTCTCAAATCTGCTCGACTTCGCAGTCTTCAAGCAGGGACTGTATGGGAGGTAACTTTTTTAAATGCCTTGCTTCTCGTGCGACTGCGACTTTTTGAAAAAGTGAAGGCCTGTCGACGGAAGATTTTTCGGCGGTCGTGCTGTGGATAGTTCATGATGAGCTACGTCTGCGCTACGTCAACATCATTGCTACGTAAAGAAATATGGCTCCAATCTGCTCGTCAATACTAATACCTCCAAAACACGTACAACACCATCAGTCATCTTTCCGGTGCTCACGAAGTGGAAGAGGCTGCACCATTCTACAAGCGCCCGGTCGCCCGCGTGTACCTGATCGATCATTGGAACCTCCCCGGGAATCTAGCTGCGCAACTTGCGGTGGTGGAGCTCGCCCCGCTCACGAACCCCGCTAGCGACGCCGTGCAGGCCGAGTTACAGCACTCCGTGCAGCAGCAGTTCGTCGACCTCCTGTCCGCAGCCCCGCCCAAATCCGAATCGGAGCAGCACCGCGAAAGCCTCGCTTCGCCGCTGAAAGCGGGACCGGGGGTGCAGCGCCGTGTCTTGGGCAGTGGGGCGTCCTCAGCCGATCATCACATACGGGATTCGAACCGGTCGAAGCTCTCTGTTTTGCTAGACCAGTTTTTCGGCGATGCCCGTCGGAGATTCGCGAGCTTCACGGTAGCGGGCACGGTGCTCGGGTGCCGTCGAAGTCGTGTTGCAGCAGGAGGAAGTGGCGCAGGCGCCAATGTGTCATCCGCTGCCTCGTCTGGAGTGGAGGAAACTGGTCCCGGAACAAAGTTGTTCGACACCATGCAGTTCGCGCAGTTGGCTCTCCACCTGAACGATCGGTACCAAAATATCGACGCCACGCTGCAAAAGGTGGCGCCGAACCTGTCGAGCAAGCGCGGTGCGATCGCCAAGCAATTGGCGGAGGAGGTTCAGAGATCGCAAATGGCATTGCATCATGCCTACAATCAAAAGACTGGCCCGCACACGCGAGTAGGGCCCGCAGGACCGACCATCTCGACGCTTGCGAGCAAACCCGGTACAACCAGCAGAGCGAGTGCGAGTAAAAACAGCGAGGGTCCGACATCAGCCGCCACTGCGGCGGCTCATTCCTCACACCTCGCGCTTTTGCAATCGCTGCAAGAGTCGTCCATGCACGAATTTTCGGAGGAAGCTCTGGGTTTGCTCTACCAGCTGAATCAAAGGCATCAGTTCTGCAAGAGCAAGAGAAAAGACAGTCACGTAACACACGGCAGTCGTTCTTCTTTACTTTCAGGAAACGTCGTCCGCTTGGCCAAAAACAACGACACGAGTGTGGAAACTATCCTTGACTGTCCGAGCACTGTCGAAGCCCCGCCGCCGTGCTTGGCCAGTTTGCCACTTTTCGATCGCAGCTTGGCGGGTGCGGTTAGGTACGAGCTGCAACCAGGTTCTGAGTTGCACCTGATTCTCACACGGAAACTACCGAAGCAGGGCCTTGCAGCTGGCGCAGCACCCTCGAACAACACGAACAGGCACTCGTTAGCAAATAACTCGCACTACGCCGACGACCTCCGCGAAGCTTCGGCTTCCGAGTTCATCACTTTGCCAGACGTGTTGGATTTCGGGTGCGAAAGTATGGCGAAGGTTGCGGCGTACTTTGACGACACAAGTGCAAGCTCTGTTCTCCAGGGCCGGTACGCACCTATCCGGATGAAACTGAGACGGATTCTGGATGAGCGATACCGTGAACGGTTGGAAAGCTGGGCGCAACAGTTCGAGGCCATAACAGGCGCAGCTCCGGTCCAACCACAGAAATCGGCTGCAAATCCTCGTACTGGAGCAGCGCCAAATAACGCGAGAGCAGCACTGGCTGCGGACATCAATTCTGGCTCCGCCAACAATCGCTCGCCTTGTGAGGTTCATGTGCGCGTGACGCACCATGTGAACACAGAAGAGGGATGTGCGACAGGCTTTTCTTCCATCACGCTGGAGAACGTTGGTAATTCTTTCGAAATTTTCGTCAACGGCCGCATGCAGTTGGGCAAGATCTGCCTCCGGAACCACGACACGGTGCAGCTGGGCCCGTACCTATTCGAGCTGCAGTCTGCCAGGGTTTTCGAACCAGCACGCGCACTTGCGGTGTGGAACGACGCAGCGAACCTTTCGGTGATGCAAGCTGTTTACGCACTGCAGCGGGAACAGGAACAGCAGCAGGAACTCGAGCTGCAGACATTGCAAAACGGCAACATAACGGGCGGGCGAGCCGACCTCAGCAGCATGTTCCCGACTGGTGGCACAGAGAACCAGAACGCGCCGGCTGTTATGCTGAAGAATCCCTCCGTCCCGTTGTCCGCCTGGCCTGCAGTTTGGCAGGGCGTTGAGGAGAAGATTTTGTTTCTCCTGCACGGCCAGGACGACCGGGTTCAAGACCCGACAGCCGTCGTCTTCCACGCGCGAGAAAAAAAGTTTTACTCACCCAAAGACGTGTTTCTCGGGCGCAGAGAGATGCTGGCGAAGCTGGACGAGGTGGAGCAACTCGCGAAAAAACTCGAGAAACGCAGCCAGGTTTTCGAGGGGCGCAGCGATGGGGGGTTGTGGGTTCAGTCTCCAACAAGTAGCGGCCCGGTTCCGGGTTCTGGACCTGCAACCGGCACTGAACAAATGATGGATCTCGCGGAAAACCGACTGAGAAAGCAGGAACTCGAAGAGTTGGCGAAGCAGGGGCGGGAGACGTTGGAAAGGCTGCAGCAGCGGGAAAACGCTGTCAAGGAGCTGGAGGCAAAGTGGAAAGGCAAACTGAAGCAGCTCTTCGAGGAGAGGGAACTACAGAACCAGGCGAATAGAACGAAGAAAACAGCTGAACATCAAGCTGCCCACGATGTTGATAGCCGCGCTTCACCCATCGAAGGAGGTGGTGGAGCTTCAACATCTGAGAAGGAAAAGGCAGCAATGAAGAGAAAGTCCGCCGCTTTGCTGAAAAGGGAGGAAGAGCTGGCGCAGAAAGAAGCGGAGCTGGCAGAGCGGTGGGAGGAGGTGCTGAACCTCCAACAGGAGCTCAGTGTGAAACTCGACGAGGCAGAGAAGGAACTCAGTCTCAGTGTAGCCGTAGCGTTGCCCAGCAGCAGAGATAAAGAAGATCCTGAACGTGAACACGGTTACTCGCACTCCAATCTGCAGGCGTCCCTCGTGGGCGGCAGAAGAAACCAGCTCACTCAAGACGAGGACCGGCTCCGAAAGTGGGAGCAGAATCTGGAGCGCGAGCAGCAAATTCTTGAGTTGGAAAAACGGGAACTCTCCGAGAGAGATCGGATTCAGGAACAACACAAATTACGACGAGGCGGGTCAGCACCGGAAGGAGCAGACCCCAACTCATCGTCTTTTTCAGTTACAAGTCAACTACAGAAGCCGGCATCGAGGACCACCGGTGGACCACAACAAGCTCTGCAAAACACCGCTTCGTCAGTCCCGTCCAAGACCGTCATTACCGCGGAAGCGCTCGCCGCATCTGCCGATCAGTTATCGAAGGCCAACACTTTCAGTCTGCAGCAGCGGCAGAAACAATCGTCGCTTTCCTCCGCGGCGGCCGGCGGAGTTCTTAGTAACAAGATCACCGCGATCTTGACGAATGCAGCCACGGCGCGCGAGGCTTCCGCCTCGAGAACGCCCAGAGTCTTCAACAACAACCCGTTTGCAGCAGCTACGGCTGGTACGATCGGCGCCGGTTTTGCGGGTTCGGGCAGTAGTATGGCAGAAGGTGGAAAGATGCCGAGCGCCGCAAGTATGATGAAGGTTTCGACTACATCGACAAAAACGAAGGAGCCCCCGTCTGAACAGAACAAGATGAAACACACAGGCCAAGAACAAGTCAAGGAAATGTATGAGAGTGCGCAGCTGCTCCCCCTTCCGCTTGTTCCCCGCCTCATTTGTCATTGGCATTGCAAAGTTGTCGCAACCTCACGTACTGAAACTGACTTTTGCCACTGTTTGCGTGATAAATTCTGAAAGCGATTCAAAGCAGGAATAGCCTCCGATGAATCGGGCGTTGGTTTATCTATCATGATGCAGAGTCCACTCTCTTGCAGCCCTCGTCTCTGTTGCTGTGCATGCCCTGAACAAAATGGATTACAACCGGAAGGAAGATTTGCACTAGCATAAAGTCGCCCCTGCAGTCATAGATGAACAAGCAACCGACAACTCGCACTCGTCCGCGACGACAGCGCTCGCCCAGTTATCATTCCAATTTTCTCCAGGACAAACCTCCAGTCGACCCACGGCTGCAGCACTGCGCCGCTCTGCAAGTCCACAAGTCATGACGGGCGAAGTAGCCGCGACCGCGGCTGCACCGATCTCGCCGGCTGCAAATAACGAGAAGAGGCGCAGTGCTCGTGCTGTGGGACGCTCTTCCCCGAGCGGGCCGTACGAACAACCGGCTCCACCGCGCGACGCGCCCCCAGACGAGCCTGCCACTAGTTCTGCCTTGCAGGAGAGAGGACAGCGGGATTTGTTACCAACTTTTTCGCCTCTGCAGAGTTTTGCGGTATCGACAAGACCCGCCTCTGCGCGCCCCTCGACGTCATTTCAGCTCTTGTTAGGAGCAACGCCACTGCAGTCGAAGGTTTCGTCAACTGCCGGCGGTGGGCCAGGTGGTAGCTCGCAGTCGCAGCTCAGTCTACCGATGTCCGCACGCGTCATGCCAGTCCCCCCGGTGACGTTGCCGAACAACGGTTCCCTGCACTCGCATTTTCAGCAGCAAGCGATTGCAGCCCGCAACGTGAAAAACCTGCTGCCTCCCAGCGGTGTGCTAGACCCTACCGCACTGGCGCTGAACAAACCACCCACGCCGCTCATCTCTCCGAAGCCCAAAGCTGCGCTGGACCTCGGGGGGAAAACCCTAGGCGGGCTGAAGATGATCACCTTGACTCCCTCGAAAACGTCCCTGCCGCACTCGGCGGAAGCAGATCCACCTAGTCGTGGCACCGTGGCGGCAAACGTGGAAGTGCAACGCCAACAGCCCCAGATGACCGCAGCGGCAGCCCTGTCTTCATCTGCAGAGACGAGGAATGGAACCTCCGTCAAAATGGCCCCCATAGCAGCTGCAAACTTGTTCGCCAACACTGCTGGCGCAACAAGGCGGGGGCGCTCACAACCACCAGCAGCTCCAGCTTCTGGCAGTTCCTCACTTGTTACACGACAGCGGGAAGGCACAATAAATACCACGAGTGCCGTGAGTAGAAAGGCGAGCCCAAGCACTATCGGTGGAACCGTCCCAGCGGCTCCCTCGACTCGCACAAACCAGCCAACTCCAAAGCCCTTGAAACCGAAGAAAAAAGCGCCAGTTCCCGTCTCCAACCGAGCCTCATCGAAGCAGCTCCAGGAGGTGCCATTAAAAGGCGGAGCTGCTAGAGACAGCGTGAGCGTTGATGGAGGCATATTATACCCGAGAAATGTTGTCAGCGCCAGCAAGCTCTCGCAGGAAAGCAACGTGTTGGTTCACGCAGATGGTGAAGCAGGAGCTGCAGCAGCACCTACTACAACAAGCACATATGCAAAGACGACCAAACACGACGAGAATCAGATGACTGTGGAACAGCGAAAACAGGAAATCGCTTCTACGCTGCAACGTTTAAAAGCAAACCAAGTTGTAATCGGGCAACAGCGTTCTTTCTCTAAGGAGCTGCAGCTTGTTCCGCAGTCGATGTTATCCTTGCCAGCGAAACTTGATCAACCAGCGAAAGCGACAACAGCAACGTCCACCGTTGTTGTACCTCCTACAAAGGATGTTGCACGACTCAGCTTCCAAAGCTTTCCACTCTCGAGAGGATCCGGCTTGGGATCATATAATAGCGCTGCCTCAGCTCGGGCGACTGGTGCCGGCGCAAGCAGGTGAAATGGTGCATTCACATTTTTGAACAAGTTCGTCCGTGACTTCCTAGACAGAAGACCGGTCTACTACAAGCTACTTGTTTTCGACCGCGATCGTACTGCTTATATCTGTCTCCCCCGTGGTCAATACGGCTATCAAAGACAAAATCTTATGCTTTACATTTATAACATACCCGCTATTATACGCGTTCACCGACTGGTCTGGTGCTGCCTCAAAAACAGGCGCTTGTCCGTGTTCGCACCAGCTTCGGAAGTGCTCTCACACTCGCGGCGCAACACTACATAACAACATGACGTGTGAGTGGTCATCTACAGTTGTATTACTTGCACTCCTGTACTGCAAAGTCGTGCAGCCTAGTCCTAACCTGGTGCTGCAGAAAAGATGAAGAAATTGAGACTGGTGGAAATAAAAGCGTCCTCGGTCTTTCGAAGTTTTTGATTTCTGTGAAATAAATGCTTCGGTCGATTCATTGTCGCACTAAAATCTGTGCCATCTTCGCCACTCTCGGTTGCTGCCGTTCTGCTGAAAATTTAAGTTTCGGTAATACTCCTGCATCTGATGAAGTAGAAGAAACCAACGATAAAAAAGCAGCTGCGCTACATGTTCTTCTTCTTCTCTCAGTGTGTAGGTAGAACACATTCTTCTTTGCGGACTCAATGAAGTTTTTCAGCGCCAGTGGCCTACCCTCAATATCGTTTTCCATTTTAATATGTAAGAACCCTCCTGTTAGTTTTCATTTTCTGTTGTTGCCTGATGAGATTATTAAGTTTTCGAAGTGGGTTCTGCTTCCGCTTCTGAACATCACCAAGCACGGCCTCATAGTCCTCGTCCTTCCTGGAACCGGGTAAATAAGAAGTTCAGACTGGATTATAAGGCCAAAGAGGAGAAGTGTCTTTTGAAATTATGGGTCTGAATAGCGCCCTTGAGGACTCATGGACGTCCAAGGACATCAGCGATCTTCCCCGGAAGGACAAGCTGAAGATTCTCGCCCAAGTGATCCGGTCAACCCACGAAAAGGCGGTGGATTTCCAGCAAGAAAAGCACCGGACGCAGGCTGCCGTGCACACAAAACACGAATTGATTAAGAAGGTGCCAGAGGACAGAACTCACACCTGGTTCGTGGTCCAAGCTAAGGGGCAGCCCGTGATCCAGCTGCAGGGTGGGACGGAAGAACCTGTG
This sequence comes from Amoebophrya sp. A120, assembly GCA_905178155.1. NCBI lineage: Eukaryota > Dinophyceae > Syndiniales > Amoebophryaceae > Amoebophrya > Amoebophrya sp. A120. Next base: position 1,789,421 of record CAJINV010000009.1, on the reverse strand, counting down.
TGCTATTATTACAACAGTAAAACCAGGACGGCGCAGTGGGATAAGCCGGAACTGAGCCAGGGACAGAACCAGAACGGGAAAGGATCAGTGCAATTTGGTCGACCCAGTAGGCCGGTCAGGTCAAAGTCTTGGCTTGTAAAGTATGGATAGCGCTGCAGCCACGCTTGTTCCTCTACTTCTTTACCTATCTTTTTCCTTTCGTATAAAGTACACTATTAAGTATCACTATCATCTATATCGTTTTTTCTTTTTTATACCAGCTTCAGCTTTGCAATGCGAGAGCTGGAATGATCGAAAAAGTTAAAATCGCTAGCGAGCTTCATCTGCACGTACGTTGAACAACCTGCAAATATAGATACATAGATGATGATGAAGTGTTGACCGCCAGCATGCTGAAAAAGTAAGCAAGGGCAGCATGCAAAACGCGCTGTCATCAAGATCAACTGCGGTACTGTTGATAATTGAATACTTAAAAGAAAAGAGCATTCCTGGGAGGTCGATGAAGATCGATAACCCTGTTCAGGTTCTGTCTTACTCTCCTGTATGTCATCGCGCAAATTATAAGCGATCATGCGCAGCAAAGCGATCCGATCCTATATTTTTAGTCGTTCGTGAAATTGAAAGCGAAACCAAAGGCAGCAAAAGCGATCCTGATCCAGAAAGCATAAGATAAAGCAAGTAGACCAGTAATACAGGCAAAGCCAAAGATCCACTTCATAACGAACTCCTTTCGATCATAATGAAGCTGCGCTTTTAATATTAAAAATTGGAAATTCAGTTGATCTTGATTTTTCATTCGCGCAATCGGTTTTTGGACGGCCCAACGTCGAGTTTGTTTCACCACTCTGTGCATTGTCAATCAAACGCAGTCATTTTGTTTTTATTCTGACCTTGGTAGCTTTTACAGTACCGAAGAAGCTTGCGCCATATATATACGTTTTTATTCTGATTGTCATTTCATCACTTTTTTGGCTGTGTGCTACATCAATTGCAAAAACGACACTCATATTGCTATGTATTGCCATAAAGAACAAGAATAACTCGAACTGCAAACTTTTTTGTGTAAGATTTCAAATCAAAAATAAAAATTGTTCCGCTCTTTGATCGGCCTGTCTGATTTTGCATAGAACAGGCCGTCGTCTTATCTATCTTCCATTTACTTATATTTTGTACAATAGCAATATAATATTTTGCGCATCTTTTGTCTCACCTGCAAGTTTGGTGCTTATTTTGTTGCAGAATATTTGTCTTCTCATCATCGGCATAATTTGAAAATCAAAATGCAAGAAAACCAGCAAAATATCGTGGCGCACGCCGGTCCAGGCGAAGAACTCCATGGGGAAGCGACTAGTGTCGGCCATGTCGCGCAGCCTGAGCAGCATCAGGGTCCTGGAGTGCAGCAGCATCTGCAACCGCAACAGCAGCCTGCCGCTCAAGTAGAGCATGTTTACCATTATCAAGGTAATACCGGAGGCGTCGGCGAGGCGGCCCCGTTGCTTGCTCCATCTCCTGCTCCTCTTCAACAGTACCAGCAACAACCGCAACAAGGGGCTGCACAAAATCAGTACTACACCGACCACAGGACTCCTCCTCCGCAGGGCCCTGCTCAACCTCCGCAATACTACTATGCCGAAGACGGAACAGTTCACCTTGTTGACGAGCAAGAGGTAGTCGAGCCACCTCGTGGGCGGAACGGGTGTGGATGTCCAGTGTGGGTGATCATTCTGATCGTCGTCGGGTCGGTTCTTGTGGCCGGCGGTATTATCGCCGTTGTCGTTGCTTGTGCTGCGAATTCCATTAACAATAACCCCAACCAGCCGGGGCCGGCAAATCCAAATCCCCAACCCGGACCAAATCCGAATCCCCAACCCGGAACAAGTCCTCCAAGCCCGCCACCGGGCCCGCCCCCGGGCCCGACAAATCCGCCGCCGCCGCCGGGCCCGCCCGCTGGAAATCGCTCGGCTCCGAAACAGCTCAGCAGAATCGTGAGCAACGACCCAGACGATGCGGTAGACCTGCCTGCGGTGACGACCCCCAAATTTGGTCCGAAGCCGGCGGCGAAGCCAGCCAATTTGACCAATTTTGGTTCTCATCGGACTACGACGCAGGCCAACCGGGGAAGCGCGGCGCGCGACACGTGGCTTCGCTGGCTAGCGTATGACGCGCACGAAAAAGATCCGTTCAAGGCCGGTGGGAGTGCGGATACAATTCTAAACGCTACGGCGAACGAAACCCTGAAGCACCACTTCCGCGAGAACATCACACAGGACCGCGTTCACCTCGCGTACAAGCAAGTTCTTTCGATCGTGCCGTTTGCTGTCAGTATTTGGCATACTACCTACTACGAGTCCATGAACGGTGTAACCTGGTATTTGGATACCATTTGGGACAAAAAGTGGGCCATCTCCAAACTGACCGACCAGTTGACAACGGGCACCGCCGAGGCACCGCAGCAATATACTCGGCCGAAGGACTTGAACACGGTGTGGAATAGCAGTGTCCAAAGCTGGTCGAGTAGCTGGAACGCCCTGCAAGTCAACGCGCTCAAGTACCGCCTGAAGGCCCGGTTTGAGGACTTGCTGTCCGTCCGTGTTCACCACCAAGACATGGACGATTTGTTCCAGCAATACGACCTGGACACCACAGGCATCACGGACGCCGACAGCGCAGCCTGGGTCTCCACGTACTACGTACTATCCGAGCAGAAGATGCGCAAACTCGTGATGACAATGTTTTGGGCGCTTGTATTGGCTCGCATTCGCGTGGGACGCAGAATCATGCAAACGAGCAATGACACGTGGAATAACCCCACCAGCGGCACGAAAACATTCAACAATCCGCACTCTGACGCCAACAAAATGGGCATGGGACACTGGGGATTTGACCGCACGATCTTCGGCACGCCTAAGATTCTGTATCATTACACCATCGTTACTTTTCATCTAGCGATCAGAACCTCCGGCACATTGAGGCCTTCGAATGACGCAGCAAATGCCATTCTCGGACCCGGAGTTTACTTCACGAACCTACAGCAAGGGTTATTTAGCCTGACGGAGGTGAAAAAAGAAACGCGCGTTGGAGAGGAGTGCGTCGTGGCATTGGATGCGGATGCCCTGAGGGAAAAGCAGAACTTCTACCTTGACCGCTTTTGGGATGTCCGCAGGAGTCGGACTGCAGGCGCGCGACAAGCTCGGTTGGCCGCCGACTGGCGGAGCCCTGAGTATGCAGACAATTTGCGAGCTTTCGATGATTATATGAAGAACACCGGTACCGCAATCATGCCCGAAGTGATGACGCGCGGCAGTCCCTCCGGGGCACAGAAGGAAACGAGCCTGAATGACGTACTCGCTCGGCGACAGAAGGAGGTACGCTGGGAATTGAAGGAAAACCTGGACGACGAAGGAACCTATCTTTTTGGGGCAACGAACCACTGGCGGGCGCGCAAAAAAGCCGCCTACAGAAACGCACGTGGTCGCCGCAATAGCTTTGACATGCCGCGCGGCCGCGAAAGCGAGAGTGACGTTGACAACCCGGACCTCACCGAGAATGGCGGCCAGATCAATTTGTCCACGCTTGACGAGGGCTACGACTTTATCTCGGTCTGCGGACTCAATCTGCCCACTATCGGGAGCGACGTCGTGTTTCTTAACGAGTGGGTCGCCGCGAAGGAAGGCCGTGCGACTTTGCGAACGCCGAGGCCAGACCCAATCTAAGGAACGGCACTCGCATCCGCACGCTCCTTTTTTATACTTTTTTGCTTCGAGGAATGCTGGCTCTCAAGTTCATTGGGCGGTAACCTGAAAGAGGTAGTGGTGCTAGAAATCATAATAAAAATAAATTACGGAAGACTTAAGACCCATCGGAAAGGAGTATATGCATATGGTTCACACTCTTTAGCACGACGCGGACAAGGTGGACCTCTGAACTTTCTTGCAAGAGGTGCGTGCAGTGCCGCTGCAAAAACTTTTGGTTGACGTGGAGCTGCCGCCTTGACTGATTTTTGATTTGCTGGTGGGGCCACAGCTTGCTGCACACTGTCAAGGCCCACGAAACGAGAAGTGAGCAAGTTGCAGCTCTCGTTAGGGTTACGACTGCTCCTGCCGTGACCACCTCTCTCTTTTGATCGACGTGTATGATTTATTTCTGCAGACAGTTGTAGTTATACGATCTCCGTGACCGCGTCTCTCTTTTTTCTTTTTTTATCGAAAAAAGGAAGTTGCGACGCAGGAGCACCATCAGCAGCCATAATTCGTTACTTACAGCCAGTATTGCGACGTCAGAAAAAAGAACATCAAGACTAAAAATAAACTCATGGAAGTACTGTACAACACAAAAAGCTACATATGATTATCTTCACATGTATGATTTTATTTCATTGACACGCTTTTTCTCTCAATCCACCCGAGAGAGAGACGGGTCTACTATGAGTATGACACAGACACTAAGACTGCTCGCTAATGCTTTGTCTCGATCTCGTCACTGACATGCGTGTTTCTTGGACAGAGTAAGCAACGCGAATCGTAGAGGCCAGGTTCGTTCCGTTCGTGGTGCAAGCGATAAATTATAGATACGTCCAGGAAACCATTTTTCTCTGATCTGGAAGGTCCAAACAACACCCAGCGCGGTAGCTTGCACGACAACTTATTGCGCCACTTTTTGACCTTTTTCTTGCGGGTAATACCCATGCACCCGGGCCGATGGTACTTGTTATGCATTCAGTGGGGTTTCTGTTTGGTTTCGCACAAGTAGCTTTGGCGCGGGTGTTTGACCTTTTGCTTTTGGGTGGATCTTCCCTATCAAGGGCATGACGTGACGAAAGAGATAGAGAATCACTACTATTCAAGGATGAGAGATCGGTAAAAGCCATATACAAAGAAGGTCTTTGGATGGCGTGGGGCGCTGCTGCTCCGTATGTGATGGATTGCCGCACCAGCAACCTGATGCATCCCGGCGCTATCCCGCCGCATACGCAGCTGCCCCCCAGAAGTTGAAGTGGACAATCTAGACCTTCGTTGCCAAGTCTAACTCTAAGGGTAGTTATAGGAACTAGTACTAGAACTACTGAAGTAGAAGGTATATATTTATATTAGTAGAGGAAGCGCCGACTTTTTGAAGACCTGAGGTACTCAGCAGGGTCAGGAGGTCTGTAAAAGATATCTCGTGGTCCACAACTTGGTCTCGGACCACAAGTTGTAGATCATCAACGAAATTAGTCAACACAGTAGCAAGAAGCTACTTGCCGTCCTCTACAACTTCTACTGCGGTGTCCTTTCAATTTTATGTATGATGAACTTCATCAAGACAGCTCTGCTCTAATCCCAGACTGAGCAGGAGCCCCAAAGAACCAACACAAGTATCATGTACTTGGAAAGTGTAATACTTACCTTTTCCACTACTTGTACATGTTACACTTACAGAAAGAAAAAGCTATAGACTTCTCGAACAAAGCCAGTAGGTCGCACTCGTCTCGTGACCGCCTCCAAAAGCTGCAAGACGACCCCCCGCAACATTCTGGTGCGTGGTCTAGGTGTTCGTCTATCGCTATTTCGTACTTCTACGTTCGCGTTCCCCTGATTGATGTTCTTAGATGATGTGATCTCTTGCCATTGCGGGAAGGAAAAATTCACTTTCTGAGCGTCCAAACGTCCGCTGGCTCCTTTCCCAAATTTCTAAGCGAGCACCTGAAGCTGTAGATGTAGTTTAGGCACCAACGACATCCAGTGGTGGTGCATCAGTGTGAAGAGCAAGCGCAAACGACGAGAGAGGTGCGTGAGGCATCAGCGAGCGGTACATGATGAGAAACAAATCAACTTCAATATGTTTGTAGTAAGTGGATGTGCAACAGACAAAAGTCAAATGTATAATGGAAATGGAAATAATGACGAAAGAAGCTGGTATTCGTATTTCATCGATCTTCCGTCGCTACGGGTTTGGATAAAGATAAGGGCAAGTTGTAGTGGTGCCTGTTCTTCTTGTGCTCTACAACTATCTACCTTTGTTTGTACAAGCAAGATGGTCGCTCTCCGTCTCCAGTTTCATCAGTCGCTGCTAAAGAGTGGCGCCCGAGCCTCCTCGTTCAACCCGACGCCCGAGGCCCCGGTAGTTGCGGTCTGCTCGAGTTTGCAGCAGCGCCAATGTGGCAGTGCTAGTAGAAGGATGTCCTCGATTAGAAACCACTCTACTTACCCTTCCTACAAGTATCAATCTTGCAGACGGCCTGTTGCACTGTCCACGACCTCCTTCCCATTGTTTTTGCGCGCAAGCGCGGCTATCAACAGCAGTTCTCGCTGTTGTACGGGCAGAACAAGTGTTTGCAGTGAAGCACATCAACATTTCGTCAGCCTCTCCAACCGCACACTCTTCACAAACCGAGCTTGTTCGTCCCGTTTGTTTGGTGCAACCACGGCACATCAACTACAGAAATCGTGCTTGTTCAGTACGACCATTAGAATACCCCCCGACAAGAAAAACCGTCTGCGACGGTCGGTGCACTTTGTCCCCGGGGACAGCGAGAAGTTCCTGCAGAAATGTCTGAGCTTGAACGCCGACACGTTGGTGTTGGATCTCGAAGACTCGGTGCTACTTCCCAACAAGCAGCGCGGCCGGCAGCTGGTGCAAGACTTCCTACAGAAGAACATCGACGCAAGAAGAACTTCATCGTCCTCTCTTGTTTCATCTCTTTCTGCTCACGGCAAAGGAGAAGGCTCGGGCTCTTCGCTCCCCCACCCGGAAATTCTGGTGCGCATCAACCCGCTGGACTCCGAGTTCTGGCACGACGATCTTCGAGCTGCGCAGCTTGCCGATGGCTTCATGCTGCCGAAGATCAGCTCGAAACAGGACTTGGATCTGTTGGAGAACAGCGGTTTGCTCCGGCCTGACCACGTCCTTCTGCCCATCGCGACCGAGACCCCCCTGGCCGTGCTGAATCTGCAGGAGATCGCCGCGGGCAGCGACCGGATAGCAGCAATTACCTGGGGGTGCGAAGATCTGTCCGCAGCGATCGGAGCGACGAGCACGCGAACAAGCGCAGTGGAGACGATCAACATGGGAGCCGTATCTTCAAAGAATCCGTCAACTACATCGTCCACGTCCTCTTACCTCCCCGTATTCCAGAACGTACGAACCCAGTGTCTGCTCGCTGCGAAAGCCGCAAATATCCAGGCCATCGATGGCGTTTTCACGGACGTGAAGGATGGGTCGGGCTTTGCGCACGAAACCACCGAGGCCAAGCAAATGGGGTTCGACGGGAAGCTCTCCCTGCACCCGCTACAGATTGAGCAGCTGACGAAACTCTTCTCGCCGACCAGCATGGAAATGCAGGAGGCGGAGGAAATTGTGGCACTGTTCGAGTCCGCGGAGGCTACGAAAGGCGCCGTGGTATACAAGAACCAAATGGTGGACCTCCCCCACTACACGCGCGCGAAAAAGATTTTGCAAAGAGGAAAGCAGTCCGGCGTGGAGATCAGTGGGCGCGCCGAAGACCCTGCACCAAAGAGTACAACTGTGTCGATGAAGAACGAGGGTCGTGCAAAAATAAATGATAAGCCAACTGAGCCGGAACAAGCGGCTTTGAAGCGAAAACCGCCAGAACCGGTCTACCACGGGAAGTTCCTGGAGGAGCTCCGCGTTGGACTGAAGATTCCGCACGCGCTCACGCGCACCGTGACCGAAGCGGACAACGTGTTTTTCACTTGCCTGACCCTAAATCCGGCCCCCATCCACTTGGACCACACGCTCGCGGCGAAATCTAGCGAGTTTGGCGGAAAGCCGCTCTTCAACTCGATGTTCACGCTCGCGTTGCTCGTGGGCATGACAGTGTTGGAGACGACACATGGCACCACCATCGCGAACCTGGGCTTCTCGAAGGTGGTATTTCCGAAACCAGTGTTCCCGCTAGACACGCTGTGTGCGGAGACCGTGGTGCTGGAAAACCGAGAGTCCAAATCCAGGCCGGGCCAGGGCATCGTCACGCTGGAGCACACCATGTTTAACCAGCATGGTGATGTGGTCTGCACCTGCGTCCGTCAGGCCCTCATGAAGTGTAAACCAAAACCCAAACCGAGCTGACTTTCTACTTTCACGGACAGAACAAGTACAGATGGAGCGATAGCCACTTTGTTTACGTTTCCTTCTTTCTTGCACAGCTGATAACGATAGGTATTAACATGGTCTCCAGTGAAATTTGATACTCGTAATAAAAAAACGAACACGAAGTATTTTGCTTTCCCGATACTATTCTCCATCACCACCAGATATCTAGGCCTTGATCTCAATGATTGTCGCCGTCAGCCGTGTTAGTTTCTTTGACGACCTTCGTCAGACTCAAGCGACTGCCTTGTAGCACTACATTGTGTAATCAAACCAAGGATGAAACCGCCTGGACCTCAATCCAATTTCTTGCTGTCCCTCTCCTTGCCTAGAATTAGAAAGTAACAGTGACAAGACCACCAAGAGTGCTGGGAACTACTAATTATCATTGAACAAGACAGCCGTGAAGACAAGGTCGCTCCTTCTTTTCCGTGGTCGCTTCTTGCGAGTAGACAAGATCAGGTGGATGTTGATGTGGATCAAGAACATGTATTAACATGAGTACATCGAAGACCGACAGGCTTTTTAATGCGTATTGTAGCTACGACTACAGGTACAGATGCAGAAGCAAGCAGATCGAGATCCCGTCTAGTAGAAGTAGTAGTGTCGACACTCCTATAAGTAAACTGATTTCAAAGCGCTGCACTAGTATTTGTGTTGGAGCCTGGACAAGGAGCACAGCAGAAATCCGTCTGGCAACGACTACCATATCCAAAGTCAAAGACCCGATTCACAGCGTGAGATTGTTGCAATTGCATGTGCAGCGCAGCAACAGCAAGAAACTTTGGAATCAATGACGCAGTGCCGCTTGGATTTTCATTTTTCATTTTCTACGTGCGATGAAACTATAGATGCAGTACCAGCTGCACATACAGTCTTTCTAATTTTGATTTTTCATTTTCTCAGAAAACGGTTTTCTTACAACCAATGAATAGAATACATCTTTATCTTTTGTGATTGAACCCCGTGCCGGTCAGCATTTATCAACTTCAACATGATTTTGATTTTCTTTTTCAACAAGCGGTGAAACGTCACCTGGTGTGCGGAGGGGTTCACTCTTCTGCAGATATTCTTACCTTCAGGATTGCTTAGTAGTATGCGAGAGGATTTTTCCCGCTCACCTTAAGAAGCGCACACGTCATTCTTTTTCAACAAGCAGGAACATAGATATCGTTCGCCTGAAGAAGCGAGCAGCCCGCCGATTGATTTGCAGCAAAAACATTTGTTGCAGTTGTAGGGCGCCGAGGACGATAGGCACGCATTGGAGCCACCCAGTGAAGATGCTTCATATTGGGATCACAACTCCCACCATGAGCTGGGAGAAACGGAAACCTGATCCGTCCGGCGCGCGACCGCTTCCGCTTCTGCGCAGCAGTCTGTGCCTGATTTGCTTTTATCTATTGACATACACAACAGCCCCCGTTGTTGCGGCTCGCGCTGGTGATACAGGAACCTCCAACACTTTCGCCGATTTTGTCAAGCACCTCGTCAATGCAGAAGCCGATGATTTTCACGCCGCCGGCGAGCGTCTTAAGTTTCTGCAGAAAGTCACCACCAACTTGGAAAAGATGTGCGCCAGCATGCGTGCAGACGAAGAGGATGCACATGGACCGGGGGGACTTACTCTGAAAATGCAAAAGCCCGCCTCGTCTCCAGGAGCAAAGCCTTCACCGGACTTCGGCGACCTGAATTGGGAGAAATCGCAGCCGTTACGCGATTGCTGGGGGAATCCTGCCTGCCGAAAGTTTCTTGAAGATGTGCTGGGGTTTGTAAAAATCGAGCCAACCCCGTGCCCAACGGCTGGTGGAACTCCGTGCCCGCCTGCGGTCTCCTCGACTCCGTGCCGAGCCACTTCTGGTTGCGCAGATCAAGGACCGCCTGGCTTGCACGACCTTCCCGCGTCAGGTAGCAGTGGTTCTACACCAGGCTCGACGAGTTCGGCGTCTATGACGAGCGCGCGTTGGCATTCCGTTGCAAAAGCGCAAGTCGTTGGTTTGTCAAGACCGCGGCTACATTCCCCAGCTGCATTCCGTGGTGCTAAAGAATGCTCTGCAAATCGTGAACCGTGCCGCCCTACGCTTGGCATCCTCGAAACTCGAGCACGCCGCCAAGGGGGACGCAAATGCCGAAAATGCGGAAGCGAAGGCCCGTGAAAGCGCGGAAGTCCGTGCCTTCTACGCGGGAGATCTGCACTGGAGGCACCCAAACGGAGATGATGACAAGACAAGCGGGTCGCTTTTGTTTACTCCTCCTGCAACAAGTTCTGCGGGTTGCAGCAGGAGTACAGGTGGAGCCACTATTGCCAACGAGCTTCTGAACCAGGGCGACAGGGTCGCAAAGGCATTGCTCACGAAACTCAGGTATGGGAAGGATCCCGTCGCTACTCAATTTTCGGTACCGTACCCCGCGAAAGGGGACGAACACGTTCCTGGCGAGGACACCGCGTTTCCGGCGGCCACGATTGGCTTCTTACACCGACTCAGTCGTGCTCGCCAGCGCTATGATCAGCGAGACTGCAGCGTCTGCCTCCAGACGTTTGTTGAAGAGGTACATCCCGACCAGCTTGTATTCCTGGATCCGTGCCAGCACGTTTTCTGCCTGGAATGCGTGGCTGGCATGCTGAGCAGAGCATCGCTCAGCTGGAGGAACACGACTTCTCGACAGAAGTCTTTGAGGTGTCCGGTTTGTCGCGAGATTGGAAACCCGGTGGAGCAGGGGCAGGCTCACAGTCCGGGAAGCCCCGGCGACGACAGAGAGGCCAGCGAAGATGAACACTACGAATCTTCCGGAGATGGTAGAAGTAGAAGTCCACGAAGACGAAATAATCCTGGAGATGGAAGGCGTAGAAGCGCTCTTCGCGAAGGAGACGCTCACACTCGATCTGAGGAGCATTATGTCGAACCAGCTGCAGATCCGTCACTTCTTAGAGAGCCATTGGATCCGGTGTTAATCAAGAGGCTGGCTCGGCTTGTGTGTACTATCAATGGAAGCCGCGGAGTGGGACGCCCCTCCTCGGGCTACTACAAAAGACTGCTGCCAACCTGGGAGCGGGTCGGCTTGGACGGCGATGCGTTGCGTGTGGACTGCGTGGCCTGGCGCGTAGAGGGGGAGCGGCGGGCCGATGAGGAAAAGCAACGCGATCGGGACGCTTGCCTCTTCCGACCGCACGCACGATTTGGGAACCCAGATGAAGGTGGGCTAGCTCCTGCTACATCGTCGTCATCATCCTCCTCGTTCAGAGAAGCAGTGGAGAAGAGCCGCGCGGCGAACAATGAGCTGCCTCGCCCACTCGCTGTGTTGGAAGCTGACCCGCGGCGCACCAGAGAGGCGCACTTGCTAAACGAAGAGCGGCAGCGCAAAAAGCGGGAGGACGAACAGAAGGAAATACTGGCGGAAAGGAAAAGGCTCCTGGAGGAGGAGAAAGCTGCGCGAGCGCAACGGGCTGCGCAGGCCAAAGCCGCAGCAGCCGCGAGGATGCAAGGGCAGAAGAACCAAGCACAATAACTAGAGACGCCCACCGTGATTCTTGAGAAGGACCATTCTATGAACGTACGTTCGTAGATGGCAAAATAAATCCGCAAAACTCAAGACGACAAGTTTGATTTTGTTTTGAACTTTGCTGACGCATTAGCATGCCCTTTTTGGTAGGTGGTTCAGGTTCAGAATGAGCCATGCTGCATGCATTTTTGAGGTGAAGTGCTAAGGAAAGTGCACTGCCTTATGTATATCTTTATGTTGATATTGATTTTTTTGCTGCTCTCGCAACGGTGTATAAGCTTATGCAAGCTCTTACAAAGGACCTACTCGTCGTGGTCTCAGAAGGATTTATTAGCTTCAGACCGTAGCCCGCACGCCAGAAAATGCTGGCATTAAAGACGAGAGTGCTGGCCCGATTTTTTTTACAAGCAGATGATGATAATGATGATTGTAAAGCAGACTTGTACACGTACACCGCACGACTGTTGTGCTCCTCAGAACCCAATCCATGTCGGCTATCTTGTTGTAACCTGATAAAGGTCGCCAGCTCCAGGCTCGAATTCAGACGTTGGCTGTTGCCAGAAACCGCGTGGCGCGAGGTCCGCCGCTCATGTTCTATTATCCAAAAAAAAAATAAATCACGTTGAAGGAATTCAAATGAATTGGGTATTGTTTATGACGGCGCGCGAGGACGTAATATGTCGGTCTTTTCAGGAGAAGGTCGCACGCACCATTTATTTTCAGTGGTTATTTTAAGTGATGCAGTGCATCTTCTGTTGTCTTCAACGTGGTCGACGAGACAAGTTCCTTCTCGATCTGATGAGCCACGAAAGGAAAAAGTCGCCACCGCGATGCCCATGTCGGCGTGAATCCTGGCAAAAAGTAAGACATTTGTGTCTCTCTGTGAAAAATTAGGCTCCACCAGGACTGACATCGAGCATGAGCTCTCGTCAACATACTCAGATTACATCGACGACTACATCAATCTTCATCTCTCTACGATCAGTATCAGGACGTAGACGTATCGAGTCATTTCTCCACCACCCTCGCATTTTTCATTTCGTTATTTTCTCTCTCTTTTCTTTTGTCCCCGTCCCCGACGAGTTATATAATTGAAGTTGTCTTTAATTTATGGCCCGATCTGATGCGGGGCCACACCAAGAATGTCGGAAATACAAATACGCCAAAAAATGGAGACGAGAAGGGCAAAAGCGCAACCGCTGTTGACGACTGCGTGTCGTCCAATGTGGCAATTATCGGGGGTGGCATTTCGGGGCTAGCGCTGGCACACAGGCTGAGTGGCGCAGGCATCAAGTGCGCCGTTTTCGACACGGGCAAGGTCTACCCCGGCGGGCGGTGCAGTTCTCGAGTTTTCGACAATTCCGCCGTCGCTGTCGATCATGCGTGTCAGGTCTTCCGCGGGTTCACCGAAGGAGAAGCCCAGGAACTCCTGGACGCCGGGATTGTGCGGCGGGTCGATCCGAAAACAGAAGTTCTCAACCTGGAGTATTGCCTCGGCCAGAATCAGAAAAAAGAAGGAAAACAGTTTCGAACGCGCACAGTCACAGAGGGCGGAAATTATAACGCAGCTGTAGAAGGAAACAAGGCAGACAATAGCAATAGGCTAGCTGACATCAAAGAGGACGTGTTACTTCTGCCAACAAGTGCCAGGTCCGCCGCAGCGACTGCCACAAACATATCATCCGATGAGACAAGGAAAAATCCGAAAACGGTTCGTGCTGAGGCTGGTGGTGGTGCGATCGCTCACGCAGGCGTCGCTGCACTGCCGCAGTATCTAGTGAATTCTTGTCCTCGATACCCCCTGCACTTGAAGACATGGATTTCCGAAATTTACTTCGCGAAAGACCATTGGCTGCTTAAGGAGAACCAAACGTGGCGAAAGGAGAAGTACACGCATTTGGTGATTGCGCACTGCGGCAAATGTGCCACCAGACTCATCGACACGGCTTGGATCCGGCACTCCCAGATTGCGTCTAAATATCTCAAATGCCGATTCGTCAGCGGCGACGAGGCTTCGGACGCGAGAAGAAAGAGCCAGGAGGAGGAGATGAAATCGGAGACAGTGAAAGAAAAAGATAACTTAAGCTTTGACTTTGACCCCGCGATACGAGGCAGCAACAAAGGAAAAGGTAAAGGTAAGGCTGCGGAGCCGTATCGTCCGAGCAGCAACAAACTGGACATCTTATCGCAGTTCTCAATCGTGCTGGAAACGAATCTTGGTGCTGGTGTCGGGACGACCCTTCCTGCACCGCAGGGCGCTTCATCTTCGCCCTGGCTTTTCAACATTGAAAACCATCCCGTTCTGAAAACTGTGGCTAACAACAGCCGAAAGTATGGCCAGAAAAAAGATCTTCATGACCACATCAAGCTGACGGGGAAAGAAAGCACCCAATTTTGGACAATTCTGACAACGCCTGAATTTGCGAGCAAGCATAAGTGCCCACAAGAAAACATTCCGAATGACGTTTTTGAGACTGTCACGACTGCGGTATGCAGAGCATTTCGCGAATTTTGCACAAACCTTCCAGACGCTGTCGCTATAAGCTTTGGCTTCGGTAGCAGCACCGTCGCAGATAAAAACGTCGATTTTGATGTGAAGGTCCGCCACCTGCAGCTGTGGGGCGCAGCACTTCCCGCGAATCAGCTGCCGGTCACGACAAGCGACTCAGGAGCGACCGGAGGCTTCTTGTATGAGGCTGAGCACAGGCTAGGCGTCGTGGGCGACTGGCTGTGCGGCAACAACATAGGTGCGGCCTTTCGGTCAGGTAGGGCTTTCGCCGACGCGCTGGTCGCGACGCATGTCGGAGGTGCAGATTTGCTTACAACCGCGAACCTCTCGGCAGACAACGGGAAGGGGGTGCCTTTCGTTAGTTGCAGCAGCAGAAGTGAGGATGACGGAAAAGCGCGGAAAAACGTTGCTGCTATTTCATCTAGCGCGGACCTCCGCAAGGAACTGAACAAACCCACGGCTCTTCGCGCCGAAGACGATATTGTCACTGAGCAGGCCCGCGCAGACGGTGCGGACGAGAAGGAAAAAAAGCCCCGCACGCGGGGCAGGGGGCGTTGGAACAAGGGTAAGGCACCGGCAAACGCCAACTGTGAAGATGCTGAAACCGAGGAGATAGACGCAGCGGCCGCGACGAAGCACGCTTCCAGCCCAGGCGATCTTCAGAGCGGCAAGAAAGAAAACAGCACCGCCCAGCCACCTCGGCCGAATTCCAAGACGAAGTCGGACGTGCTCCTGTCCTCGGCCTCCAGCACCACGACGACGAGGCCCAACACCGACTGGAAATGGGCGATCCGGCACCGTATCTGGGACTACCTTGAGAAACACAATCTCGCCGAATTTCCGCGCCCCGTGCACCACCGGATTCCCAACTTCAAGAACGCCGCCGGCGCCGCGGAGCAAATTCTGAACATTCCAGAATTCATCGCCGCCACTGTCGTTAAGGTGAACCCGGACACACCACAGAAGCAGATCCGGTTCAACACGCTGAAGCAGAACAAGACCCTGCTGGTCCCGCAGCCGCGGTTGCTGAAGGGCTTTTTCAGCAAGATCACGCCCGCGATTCTCGAAACGTGGCGTCGGGAAAACGAAAACTCGTTGAGCCAGGCGCTCGCCTACGTGTCTACAAGCGGCGGCGCGAACGCGATCGGGAAGCGGCTGGACTTTGACGAAATCAGCCTGAAGGTGGATTTGGTGGTCATCGGCAGCGTCGCGGTAAACCCGGAGAACGGCGCGCGGATAGGCAAAGGCGAGGGCTTCGCGGAGATCGAGTACGGCGTGCTGCGAATGATGGGCCAGATCGACGAGAACACGCCGGTCCTGACCCACGTCCACGATTGCCAACTCTGCACGGACATACCACCTCCGCCAGGAAAGAAACAGACGGATGACAGCGCGGCCGGCGACGAGGGACGAGTGGGAGAACATGCTGAAAACGCTTTATTACCGGAAAAATCAGCATCGTGTCAAGGAGCCAGCGTGCCGGGCTCACAAGAACCATACTTGCTTCCCCACGACGTTTGTGTGGACATCATTCTCACGCCGACAAAAGTGATCCGCATTCCCCGGGAGAAAAAGGCAAAGCCACAACCTACCGGCATCTACTGGGATCTCCTGTCGAAGCAAAAGCTTGAGCAGGTGAAGGTTTTGCGAGACCTCAAGCAGTACGTGCAGAGCCGGTTGGGCCCGGGCGAAACACTACCCGTCGGGCCGGACGAGGTATTACCGCCCACGGCAATTCGCGGGCAGTTTGGGGGAGGTGGAGGGAAGAAGGGGAAGGGGAAGAAGAAATGATAGGTGAGCAAGATGAACTACTTGCACATACATCGCAAAAGCAATCTGTGTTAAACAACTACGTCGCGAGTAATGCCAAGCGAATGAGATGAGCGCTTCTCTTCATGTTCACCAGACAAAGGACGGCCTTGATTCGAATATGAGTTCGAGTAGTCGAAGACTTCCCGCTCCCGAGCTGGAACTGTTGTTTCTAGATGAGAGCAGCAACAAATTAAAAGTGAACGTTGTTGCCGGACTTTCGGCTGCTGCTGCTGGTGTTCGCCTTCTTCGCTTTTTCATTTTTAAGATCCACAATCGTCTTTTTCAGAGACAGAGCTGCAGCCTCTCCTCGCTGTTGATGGCATCAATAAACCAAATTGTATTGAATCGGCAGCGAGAGCGAAGCCGAAATCCAAAGCGATATCGAAAACAAACTAGAGAGAACGTCAAAGTCGCTATCTAGCTGCTGCCGCTCTTTTCTGTATTATAACATCAACGTGCAGATTTTACTGCACAGAGAGACTGTACTAAGTGATGGCTCTCGCTTACAATATGCTATGTACGACAATTCTAGTAGGTACAGTCTGAGAAAGTAAAAGTGAGCTTTCGAGAAGCGTATTTTTTCCAGTCGTAGGCTTGACTTCATTTCCCGTCTTGAATCCTTACAAAGCCGCAGAATGTCAAATCATGCGCCCTCGGGCGTGTCGTCGCAGTGTGGCAAATGGGTTGAGGAGCGTTGCGCCGCCTTCATCCAAGGCTACACGCGCGACCACGACCAATTGACACAACAAATGCAAAGCCTCGGGCCAAAAGAGACCCTGAAGACGATGCAGCGTGTAACAAAATTGGCCAAATTTCGCGTTCCGCTCGAAGAGGATCTGCATAATCACATCGCGTGCCGTCGTGCTGCTGAGGAAGGCCGGTTTTCATTCTCCATCACTAAGGGAGGAGGCCAGTTGCAAGGTATAAATCATCTTCGTAAAAATTATATGTCTCTTCATCAGTCGTTTTCACCTATGGTTGTTTTCATGTTGATTGTATGAGAGTATACACGCATTGGCGTACAATAAAGTACCGACATGATGCATATCGATCGAAAGCATTGAATACAAGAAGCGCATTAATTATCGTTTTTATCGTCTGTCATGGATTGGTACTAGTACTAGAACCACGTGTGACGTTGCTATGACTACACGGGACTGCGACTGGGTCTTGTTCGTGAGCTGCATTATTAATAATATTAATAGACTTCAGTAGAGTTTTAGTTTGTATGTTTGCCTTCAGGTAAATTAGCGGGCTGCTGTCTTGTGTGGGTAACGTCGAGAAACAGTCAAGTCAGTCCAAAACTGGCACGGGAAGAAAGGCAGAGTAGCAAGACTGACGAGAACGAGACCACAAATAGTGGCGCGCGGCCAGTCGTTCCTTCGAGGGTGCACAGACTCGAAGAGCTGAACACAGCTGAGAAGTACAACGCGCACGTACGACTACCAAGCAACCGGACTTCGTGGGTGGCCTTGAACATGAGTCTGGCGGAAAACCAAACGCGATACTTGAACGCGCGAAGGGCAGCTGGAAAAAAGCAACCGCCTGTGCTTCCGCTCGACTGCTTGAGAAAGATCGGCGACTACCTTAATCCGATCGACGATGTCCTGCTCAATCCGGCCTATCTCACGAAGATCGCTGTGACGAAACGCGCGGAGCATTTGGCTCCGGTTTTGCGCGGGACATTTGCGAAGTGCGTCCAGGTTGCAACGTTGGCAGGTAAGTAGTGTGTCTGTGCGTGTGTGTCTGTGTGTGCTCGCTATTCATAACTAGATGCTGCTGTGCAATTCCATTGCGTACTTATGTGTATTTATTTTTTGCATATTCAGAGCCGACGGGTTGGTACAATGAATTCATCGGCCGCTCGCGCGCGGATGATTACTGCCAACTTCGATAGAAGTTGTTTGGTAGTCATGTTGATATGCTCGTCCCAGTCCCTCCCACTCGCTTACACTTCGAACTTTTGATTTTTTTCAGAGATCTTTTGGAACATGGACATCAAAACCAGCGACTCCTCAATGGGAAAAAGATGTCCTCATGCTCATTTGCTGTACTTGTTATCGTCAAGAATGCATCAATTTGATACAGGTGCCTCGCAGATGCACGGATCCGTTGACGTCGCCTTCCATGAGCACGACAAGAAAAGGGTTAGCAAGAACTCTTTCCTCTCCTTTTCCCTGCTCAGTGTGTGCACTGCTGAGCAACTCCGGTGTAAGTATGTCGCGAAGGACGAGCACCAGCGGGAAATCGGGCCCTTGGTCGACATGTTTCAGGTGCGTGTTACGGTCGGCGCGGAGGTCTTTGAGGCGGCCTTTCCCACGTGGGAGAGCCGAGGAATGGCGAAGCTGTATCAGTCGGCCCAGTGGAAGCGGTTGCTCCAGCAAGAGGAGAAGGCGGCAGTGGGAAATGGAGCTGTCTACGCGCGCGCCACGGGACTCGAGGTGCATCGACAAGCCGTCCTGGACATCCTGCGCGAGTTTTATGAAGACCACAATGGAATGCAGTTTCGCCAGGAGGTGCCCAATAAAATCTTGAGTTTTCAGATTTCCTGGGATTCGTAGGGCAACACCTGTAGTAGTTTGACTGTTTTTTGCCGTGGTTTCTAGTATGCAACATTTGGAAGATCAAGATTTTATGATTCTTCGGATCAGTTGGTAGCTCGTCCTTTCAGCCGCCTCCGTTTGAACTATTTTCCAGATTTTTTGGTTTCCCTGCTTGTGACACTGTGTATGATTGAATCGATTCAAGTATATCACCTGAAGTGTTGTAGAGCAAAAAGATAAACGGCATGCCCACCTCGGTGTGTTTGCTGTTAATACTAGGTAGAAGTAGTAATTTTATATTGTTTTGAAGATCATTGCTCCGCTCCGATTCGGAATCCGAATCACAATCCGATCGGAAAGTTGTACTTAATTTGTAAAATGTTCTAACCTATTACTTCGTGCTGGTACTGGTAGCTTCATCTTCCAGCAGGGGGTCCAGTCTTCTATACAGGAGCAGAGAAACCCTGGTGGTTGTGGTTCCTCCATCGTGTGGGCCGCATTTCTAGCGGTACCGCAAGCGTAAGGCAACAGAAATAACGAATCTGAACTAGTAAGTGCATGTGATTGTGTGACTCAGTGTTTTGTGGGGTCTCGCCTGTCTCTCGGTGCCAGTGACATCTACCTTATCAGAGAACTTCACGAATATGCCGCCTTCAGATGCCAATTTTATGGCATTGACGTCGATGACAGATAAGTACTTATTCCAAAAGCCAACAACTGTTGATTGTCAGATGAGGTTTCTCCAGAATCAGAACTAATTTGCTTGTTTGTTTATGTTCTCCAACTTTACTATAACTCGCCGGCACTGGCGTTTTCGCTTCGATTTTCTACCAAATGGAAATCGCGTTTCATTCTCTTTCTTTGCAGATTTATTAGAAAGCGGTCACTCTAAGTACGCCAATGGCTAAATTGGGTGATACTTTTGAACTTCATTTGACCTTCTTTGAGTTGAAAATGAAATTCAAATTATTTGATATCAGAAAGTAACAACAATTTCGCACACAAATATGAATGAAGGTCCCCTTCCGACGCGATGCGTTCCCGAGATCTGTTGCGTGATCTACTGCAAAATAGACCAGAAAACAAATACAAAATCTCAAATAAATAATAGCGAGGGCGATGTGTTGTGTGATTTGATGGCTGCGATTGAGTTGTTGTACTGCTTGTGTTCCAAATAACGCTTCTTGAAACCGAGAAGAAAAGCAGCGAATATGTGCCAAAGAGTGAATGAGTGGGTAGTTGCTCGTCCTCGTGATGACGCAAGCTGAGCGAAGAAGAGACTGAGAATAAGCCTTGATGGTGAAGAACTTGCACAAATGAATCATGAACATGGTTCGATTTTTACCTCACCGACAAGCACGCGATGCCCGAGGTCATCAAGAAGGAGCGACAGTGGTGGGCTGACCACTACCAAGGGCTCGGGGCTGAAGATGATTGCTTTGACATCGACCCGCACGGGCGTACTGCTTTCGCTTGGTTCGGCCATGGCGGCGAGTTCAGTGATCCCGACTTGAAGAAGATCCATGACGTTCAAGTTGCGCCGGGGTACGCCGGGTACAGCTCTTGCCCGACATGCAAGATTGTGTCCGCTCCTCTCAGTGATACCCGCTTCGCGATCCAGTTCCGCGGGGATGCCATGCAGCGCAGGCCGGTAGTTGTCGGGGCTCTTCATCGACAGCTTCACAGGTTTGACGAGTTGAAGCGGATTTTTCACCACCAGCAGCTTTGTCCGCTCCGACCGGGTAGGGGGTGGCACCTCCCCGAGTGCCTAGGAACCCCGCTGCAGCTTTGGGCTGACGTTGAGGCACAGGTCAAGCACGTCAAGTCCATTCCTGATGTATCCACTGCTATCAACGCAAACGGCGCACCGGTTACGAAGAAGAAGGAGATGATAAATAAACTCGTGTCCCTCTGTTCAGTGTCGCAGTATCGGTCTCTATTCCTTCTTGACGATGATCGTGATCTTCTTGCTTCTAGTGCCATCGGTCCTGGTGATGATGATCTCTTTTGTGAGCCAGTTCTTGGTGCTGCTGAGGAACACCAGAGAGAAGTTGCGTCGCAGTATCTCGCCCTGCAGGCCGAAGTTGTGCAGTTTAGTGAGTACAAGGTCGACGTCAACCCTGCTAGCGGATCAATCGGCAGTGTGCTATGTTTCTGCGCCGAGTGTGAGACGATCTTCAACCAGAAGCAGACGAAGCGGAGTAAACTTGAAGGCGCTGGTGATGATCTTGAGCGTGAGGATGACGCTTTTGACGGGTTTGACGACTTCGAAGTAATTGGATGGTCCTGGGCGCGCGATTTGAACAACAACTCTGATGCATGTTCGTCTTCTACGGTGTCCATTTCCTCATCCTCTGACGATGATGCTGGTGGAGGCAGACCTGCTGTTGCGCCCCTTCGGGTCCCGGCATTTGCTGGTAAAAAGTTTCGCTCTTTCTTCACGGCGTTCCGGCACATGCGGTCCATCAAGCAGCGGAAAGCCGATGAAGTTCTTGTCTCCATCCTCGATCGCCCTGCAGTTGCTCCCCCGACCGAAACTGTTAAAAGTAAAAAGCCAAAGAAGAAAATGCTCCTTGATGCTGCATTTATGCCAGGAAAGGTAGCACCGCCCAAGAGTGATACTCTTGCTGGGCTCAAGGGGATAACGTGGTGGAAGACCGGAGCTAGTGCAGCTGCCAGCAGCTGGAAGGGGTGTTTTCGGGTCATCGTGCCAGTCATCACGCCTGCTGGGGTCAAAGAGTCGATCCACCGAACTGTTTATGTCGAGGACCATGGTGATGACATCGGCAAAGCGCGAGCTGCTGCAGTTGTTCTTCGGGATTCGATTCTAGCACACCCCGCGCCTCATCTTGCTAAGCGGAAGAAGAGGGGGCCGAGGAGGAAGACTGGTGATCAAGCAGCTCAGCAACCTGCTGCTGGTCGAGGAAAGAAAAAGATTGTCATCAAGAAGAGCGATCGACTTGGCATCGGGTAGCTTTCTGCTTTTCCGACTCGATGATATGTAATCTTGCCGCTCCCATGGGTTCGTCTGCGAAACAAAGTCACAGCGTAGACCTCATGTCGAAGTCTAGTCTCTACGGGATTTTTGTCAGTGTTTCAGTACGTAAGAGTGAATTGTAGTAGCGCGTGTAGTTTTTTATTTTCATTTAGCATAAGCTTAAAAGTGGCATTTTGTTTCGCATCCCGCTCCCCAAGGGAGTGTTTTTTTTCAAAAACCATACTCCTGACGTTCTTGTTCGCGATGCTCCTGGACTCGGGTACGTTTTATCCACATAGCGGCGGCTGTCTTTCCGGGCGATTAGTCACCAGCTGGTAAACGAAGGGTTTTAACCGGGGGCTCCGGGCGGTGCGGAGGGACGGGTTTAGAACAAGGTGGTTAGCTGTAAGAAGTCAGAAGCGCGTTGCTGTAGTTAGCGCGTTAAAGGCCAAACTGAAAGCAAGTTTGCCCTTTTTTTTTCGTTATTTTCGTTTTTAGCTCGACCTGTAGCCAGAATACGGGTATCCATGCCATCAAAACGCTCAAACCAGCTAAAAGGCGGCTTTATCGTTGAACAAAGGAGATTTTAGTAGTACTATCGTGTTGGGGAGAGCGTGTAGGTGTAACTTTAGTTAGTGGTGATAAAGCGGATCTTGCGAGCGTTGTATTATTAACCCCTCGACCTAATACTCGTCTTTACTTTCCTTTTTTGTAAAACTCACCTTGTCCCGATAAGAAAATCATGCACTCGCTCACTTTTGCTCTAGCTTTGCCTTTTCCCTTAGCACAGTATCAGCCTGTCTTTGTTAAGAGAAACATTATCTCCCCGACCTGTAGCTCATTCCGCCTCCTCCGTTACAAAAAAAAGCGACTTTTTCTGCCTTTCGAAATCAGCGACGAGTAGATCTTTATGTTTAGATTAGAGCTACCTAGAAATAGTCGAACTAGCCTACCTAGAGTTTCGTGCCACAAGAGAGCCCGGTGAAAGAAGTTGAAAAGTGAACCCGCAGAGAAAGACAGACCGTGAAACCTGGACAATCGCTGCCATAGCCGACTTTGTTGGCTGGCTAGCAGATAGTTCTTTTATTTATTACGACTTGAGCGACTGCACGCACGACATGTTTTCTCCGTGTTTTTTGTATGCTGACGAGGTACCTGGGAGCCGCATCTTCCCGTGCGAGGTGAGACGCAAATCTAGGCTCTGCCCCCCCCTTTTTTGGGACCTCCGCTAGCGCATTTTTTGAAACTTAATAAATAATAATAATGGTTTTAATTAATTTAACGTCCGGACACTTGGCACACGAGAAGAAAGCAGGAACAGATGGTCCCCGGAGCTTTTGATGCTCATCAAAGACGCGCAGGCACAGCGGCTGGACGTAGTTCTCCTGCAGGAGACGCGCGTTCGCGCGTGGCTAGTGGGAGAGTTGTGGCCCGGCGGCTACAAAGCCTACGGCGGCGGGGCAGTGCCGAACAGCACTGGCGCAGCAATCGGCGGCACCATTGTGCTGGTGCGGGCAAACATCAAAGTAGTAACAGTTTCCGAAGCGCAGCAGGAGCGCATGATGCGGATTACGATACGGAGTTTCTACGGGAAGCTGGTACATCTATACAGTGTTTACGCGCCGACCAACACCGCCAGCCCGGAGAAAAAAGACGCCTACTACAAAATGTTGAAGGACGACATCGAGCAGCACAGCAGGCATGACATTATTGTAGTGGGCGGCGACCACAACTGCGAGCTTGGGGGCCCGGAGCTCGAACTAATAGAGTCGAACCTGAGTTACGTCGTCGGCAGATGCGGGCTGCACAGCAGTTTCGCACTGGAGTCCGACAACCGAGACAGACTGCATGCCATGGCAGCAGCATGCCAGCTTACAGACCTGTCAAGTCTGTGCCGCAAACAGTGGCGGAAGCGGCTCACCTTCGAAGGGTCTTGGAAAGCAGAGGGGCGCAGGCAGCGGGAATATGATAGGGTCCTGGTGTCGCACCGGGACCGGGGGTTGTTCCAAAAGATGCAGGTGGTGGAAAAAACAAACATCTCCAGCGATCACCGCCTGGTGACGCTGGAGATGAAGATCAGCGCTATAAAGAAGCCGGCGAAGAGGAAAATACCACCAGGAGTGGTCCGGAGCAGAGAAAAAGCACAAGAGGCCGACAGCAGACTTGCAAAAAAGTACACCCCTGCAGTCATCGAAGACATGGAGCGCGGTGACACTAGTGCCGCCGAATGGTGGAAACGATTCGAGACCGACCTTGTTTCAACCCTGGAGCGACTAAGAAAACTCGCGCCTGCGGGCCCACAGAAGCCCTGGATCTCAGAAGAGACCTGGAAGAAGATCGGGGAGAGGAAGACCGCGAAAGGGAAAAAGCAGAAGGTGGCGCGACTCACCCGGGAAATCAACAAACTGGTAAAAGCGGACAAGCAGCGGTGGGTCGAGGAGAAAATACAGACACTAAAGCGGGCAGACGACTCGGGGAACACGAGAGTAGTATACGAAACAGTGCGCCAACTTGCCGGGCGGGCAAGAGGGCGACAGCAAGAGCTGCCGGGGCCCGCCAGAATTTGGACAGAATTCTGGGGGGATATTTTTGGAAAAGAACGACCAATAGCGCCGGAGTGTGTCCGGCAAACGCGCACCTGGAAGCGGTGCGAAGAACAAATTCAAAAAAGCGAGCCGGAAGAAGACTGGTGCGAGGGGCTCGAGGCAGTCCCCTCGCAGGAGGAAGTAGTAGCTGCGCTCCGCGAGCTAAAAAGCGGCCGGGCCTTTGCGGGTCCGATCCCCGCTGAGTTCGCACGAGAGTGCCCGACTGTTCAAGCAGTCCTGGTCGCCCTGGTCCGCCGCATATTCAGAGGGGACGACTTACCCCCTGAATGGGGCGAGGCCGTGATTGCCATGCTCCACAAGGACGGGATCAGGGCCGACCCAAAAAACTACCGCCCCATCGCATTGATCTCGCTCGGGGAGAAACTAGTAAGCCTGGTAATACTCCGCCGGATTGAAAAAGGCGCCAGCAAGTGCCTCGACACAAGGCAAAAAGGCTGCCGGCGGGGCCTATCGACGAGACATGCGGTCTTCCAGCTCCTGCGAGATATTGAGTCCAGCAATAAGCAGGGTCGGCGGGCCCTGTACACCTTTATTGATTTTGCGAAGGCGTTCGACTCTCTATCATGGCCGGTGCTGCACCGGATTTGCCGGCAGCAGGGGATGCCGGAGAACATCTGTCGCATACTCCGCGACATGTACGACAGAAACGCCCGGATCAAGATCCGGCTCGGGGAAGAGAAATTTGCTGCAGAATTCAAGCAGAAGTGCGGGATAAGGCAGGGCAGCGCCCTGTCCCCGCTTCTGTTCATCATCTGCGTCGACTGGGCAATGAAGCAATTCGTTGCCACCATGGTGGAAGAAGAATTTTGGACCAGGGAGGAAGCAGAAGACCAGGCACTTCGGTGGCTGGGGTACGTGGACGACCTGGTAATCAAAAGCAACTGCAGAAACGAGGCGGAGTTTGCGCTGGGGGAGCTAGCAAGCGCCTGCCGCTTCGTGGGGCTTGATTTGAATGTCAAGAAAACAAAGCTGATGGCAGTAAATCCAGAAGCAGAAAGCAGGAAAAATCCAGAAGCAATGATGGAGAGATGCGCCCTAGACGGTGCGGAGGGGTGGATGATAGACTGGAGCGGCGTAGATTGGGCCGACGAGTGGAGACGAGAGGCGGACCGCCTCCCGCCCGCAAGCCAGTCCTACAACGGCCTGGCGCCCACACACCTAATAGTTTGGGACGACCCCGCCTCCGGGGTAACGGCGATCGCATCCAAGATGTCAGGTTGGGCTACCACCCAGGACGGCGAAAGCATCCGGCTGATGCGATTAGGTAGGAAGAAGCACGTCTTGGAGGCTCGCAACGAGTTCGTCTGCGAAAAGTGCGGTGACATTTTGCCAGACGAAACTGCGCTCTTGTTCCACCAGGCGACGGGTTTCTGTCGCCCGAACAAGACCGTGAAGGAGCTCCGCACACTAAGAACCTGCAGGCTCATAGAGCAAAAGAAGAAAAGCAAGCCAAAAGCAACAAAGCCACAACACGCGCGCAAACTAAGGCACAACGGCAGGGAGGTCGAGGCCGTTCCCTCCTTCAAGTACCTAGGAACAGAGGTGGCGCAAGACGGCACCACAGACACAGAAGTTGCGCGGCGCTGCGGGATAGCCACGGGAGTAGTCAAACAGCTGCAGCCAATTTGGCGGGATCGCAGCCTCCCCCCGCATTTGAAAGCCGAACTGTATAGATCCCTGTCTCTTAGTGTAGTGCTATACAACGCAGAAGCGTGGTCGCTGTCGCCGGCGGGCGACACAGCACTGCGCAAATTCCAGCACAACGCGCTCCGCCAGATCCTGGGGGGGCATTACCGGAACGAAGACCGGTCAAGGGCAGAACTATGCGAAGAGCTGGGGGTGCAGCTCATAGAAGACGAAGTGCAGGGCAAGCGGATTGCTTGGGTGGCGCACGCCTGCAGGGGCGACTGGAAAGAAGGGTCAGTAGGCAGAATAGAGAAAGAAATCCACAAAAACACGCCGCGGGGTCGACAGATAAAGCAAGACCTCGAGGCCTTTGGGCTAACGCTGGAATTAATCAAGGAACAAAAGCCGACCGGGATAGCAATCCGGGCGACGCTGAACGCAAAGAGGAAGATACAGCCGAAAAAGAGAGCAAAAGGACAGAAAGCAGGACAACCAAAAACCACAAAACGCACGGCGATGGAGCAGGAGCGAAGACAACGACTGGAGCAGCAGAGACAAGAACAGGAGGAAAAAGCAAGGGAAACAATAGCACAAATCAGCGGGAAAGTGTGGACAAAGCGGCCCAGGTCCAAGTACAACCTCACAGCGCAATCGGAACAAGGCTCAGTAAGCTTCCGCGTCAGTAGTTTTAATTTCTGTGAGAATTCGGGAATGGAAGAAGCGACGGTGCTGGGTGTCATTTTTCAGAAGGACAGACACACAGGGACCTGGAACACCGCCTAGCCCATTACCTGAAGTGAGGCCCGCCACGGGCAAAAAAGGATAGCAATACGCTGTACATCGCAGGCAAGAAAACAGAGGAGTCAAGAATTTCAGACCACGCGATGAAACAGTTGTAGTAGTAGTAGTATAATAATGGTTTTGGTTTACGACTGTAAGCATCCGTGATGGGTCCAAAAGTTTTATTTGTTCGCTGAGCAGCACTCTCGCTTCGAAACAGCAAGTATCGAAATCGTGATCATGTCTTTGTCGCAATGATGTTATCTATATTTATCTGCTTGTTTGGCTCTGGCTTTGAGTTGATCGTCCTCACTACAGGTTGCGGTGTAAGAGCATGAGTTCCTATTTCCTTACCAGGGACCCCTACACGATGGCTCTTTCCTTCATTATCTTCCACGTAATTGTATATCTTTGATTTATAAATCATTTTGATGAAGACCAGGTCGCGCTTACGACCTTTGTACTTGATGTGTCTGTCACACTACCTGGACCTACACTCATGGTGTCTATGACTTATTTCGTTTTCATCTTGAAAGTGAAACGCTTTCGAAACTTTCGCTTTCGCGATTACGAGCTGGACCTCCTGAAGCCGGAGTCTATAAGTGGTTCTGTAGTTTTCCGTTCGGGATCTGTAGTAGACGAAGCTTGAAGCACACCATCGACATGTCTCTCTACTGCTTTATCAACATCTCACAGTAGTACCTACACAGGTTTTTTTGTTGAAAATGATCATAAGCATATGAATCACGACATGTTTATCGCCACCGGCAGCTAGAAGATTTTGTCCTTCAAACCATACATAAGCCATGGGTAACTCCGGCAGCCGCGAGAGCGGCTCGCCCGTGGATGTGGAGGCAGCCATGCAATTTTGTACACCGCATGAGAAGCAACTTTACGAATTTTACCGGAATTACTACTACCCGGACCTGGAAAAGTCCGCAATCTATCACGCTGTGCACGCCTACACCCAGAACGACGTGGCACACAAGAACGCCGACGTGCTAGCACTTTCCGCGCACGAGAAGAAAAAAGAACAAGAAAAGCAGCAACGTGTTGGCGCTGCAGACTGGCTTTACGGAAACGTCGAAGGAGGTGCCAGAAGGGGCAACGCCGATGCTGATAGTGCTTTGGCCGCACGCGAGAGGCTTCTTGCACTGAAGAAAGACGACCGAACGACGGCCATTGTGGACGAGCGGCTGAAGCATTTGCAGAGCTTCTTGGGCAGAGCTGCAGAGAATCAAGACAGACTGACCGCTGATATTCCAATTTTTCAAGCCCCGGACGGCGCTCGAAGTGGTGGTGTTGATGCTGAGCCAAACAACGACCCCCTTCCCACGACTGGCACGCCAGAGAGGGATTTTTTTTCTAAAAACCTCCTCAAGGCTTGCAGGCCAACAGGCTGGCTAATCAACCCCGCTGTGGTCGCCCCGCCCCGAGGACCGCCATCACCTACTAGCCAAAAGCTTGGCACGAGCTCATCCCGATCTGGTGGCACAACTTCAACTCCACACAGGCGCGCAGCGGTAGATTTATCAGCGCGTTCGCAGGTGCAGAGCGAGGAAATACGTCTAGCCAAAGACGATGTACAACCTCGTGAGGAACAAGACCAGAGCCAGACCTACTCCCCGCTGTCGGTAATGCTGGACGACGACAGCGCCGCAGTGTTAGAATCGGCCAAAACCTTGCAAAGCTTCAACGACGGGCCCACGAAGGTAGACGATTTGCACTACCTCGCCCTGAGCCTGCAGTCCTGCGCCCAGTTCTTCTGGCCGCCCCGGGCGAAGCCGTGCCGGCTGCAGGGCTCCATTCCGCGGAATTACAAAAGCAGCAAAACGAGCGAGCAGCTGAGCGCGCTTGAGCGCCAGTGGTTTCTAGAATCCGACTTCGACTTCGCCGTGAAATTGGACGACGGAAAGATGAAAAATCTCTCCCGCACCTGGGACGCAGACGAAGCCGAAATTCCGTGGTGCGGCGCCTGCTCAAGGCGCGTCGACTTCGATGACGGCATTTCCGTCATGGCCTGCGTGTATTCGTTTGCGGTCATAAATGTCGACGGTGGACAAGGAGCTCATAGTCAACATTACCTTGGCCTACATTTCTGCAAGCACGTAGACGACCCGGCACGAATACAGAGAGCGTTGCTGCCATCGGTGGGCAAAAAGGAAGGTGGGATCGCTTCACCGAATAGTAAACGCGCTGCTCCACAAGAAGATGCAATAGCAGCCACCTCACCTGCTAAAGTAAACACTCGTGTTAGCGCGAGGACCCCGAGCCAATCTCAGCACGCTGTGGAAGACCTCGTCGAAACGCTGAGGGACGCTGCCGACCCGCTGCGGGACTTTATTCAAACCCGCAATGATGTTTCTCTGCTGACCACCTTCTCCATGTTTTCGCGCTACTGCCACCGCCACATCATCGTGAAACTGGACAGCATGCTCGCGGAAAATTTGTCTTCGAACAACGATAAACTCGGATATCTGGCACGACTCTTCCCGTTGGTGAAGATCCAGCACCTGAAAGAAGCCATCAGCGCCAGTTCGACGATGCCGGTCGTCACGTCCTTGCTTCTGCAAGAAGAGGTGGACCACGCCAGCCTCTATTTCCAGACCGCGGCCGAGCAAAACGAGTTCCGCGCCAAGAACCGCGCGGACTCGAACCTGCGCCAGTTTCTGTTTCGCGGGCGGCTGAACAGCGTGGACCGGGATGAGCAGGTGGAATTTTTGCAGGGAAAAATCGACCAGTTGAACTTCGCGAAGGAGACGAGCACCAGAAACCGACTCCCCCTAGACTTGAATCAGCACGGCTTCAAGAGCGGCAGTGAGGAGAAGAAAGTTTTGCGCTGGTGTCAGCAGGAGTACAGCCACATTCCGGTGAAACGGCTTCGGCAGATCCTGAAGGAGTTCAACTACTGCCTGGTTTGCAAGGACTGGGATCTAGAGCCCATTTTCGAGGCGGAAAACCTGTCGTTCCTGCGAAAGCGGAAAACCGAGGTGCTGGAGGAAAGAGAAGCGGCGAACAACAACTTCTTCACAATCATGGGCCGCATGCTGTTCGGCGGAGACCCCGAAAGCGAGCTCGTCGACGGGCAGGACGACGCAGCGCCAGATGCAGCACCAGCTTCAACCACTGCTAGAATGGACAGCGCCACGACCAGCAGCTCATCCGCGTCGCCGTCTTTCGCTCGCGAGGATCAGTCTAGAAATAGTCCCGGCGGAGAAACAGAAATGACGGTAAGGCGGCGCACGAATGCTGTGGTAAGCGCTTCTGGAGGTAGAAGCAAAAGCAGCACCTCCTCGTCGTGTCTCCCCGGCAGCGCGTCCGCAGCTGCCTCGTCCTCGCGCAACTACAACAATAGTAGTACCATCAAGCCCTCTTATTCCACTTCACCGTCGAAAAGCGACAATCTGACCAACGCCCAGCGGCAAGCGAACGAGCGGCTGCGAAACGCGCCGCCGGAACTGCAGCGGAAATGGAGAGCGAAGCAACTGGAGGAGGACAAAAGCGCCGCCTTGGAGCTCGATCGCAAGCTGAACTTTGAAGGCGAAGCACGGCACCGGAAGAGCTCGGACGAAAATTTCTGGACCTGCGGGTTCTGCTTCGACGACGAGTTGACGGCATCCGACTGCATCACCTGCACCGAGGGCACGCATGTGTATTGCAAGCCGTGTGTGAAGAAGTACATTCAACAGCTCGTCAGCGGCGAATATGGCACGAAAATCATCCAGCGGAACGCGGCCGCGCAGCGCTTGCTGTGTCCCCAGGCGGGCGAGGAATTTAGCGATTGCCCCGGGTGTTTCACCTTGGATTCGCTGCAAAGCCTGGAAGAGTTGGACGCTGCTGGCGATGATACTTCGCCAACCAGAGGGCCCTCGTCGCCGAGGTCGCCGGATAGGCATGCTCGACCTGCTCAAGGAGAAGCAGACCATGCAAACGAGGATCCCGTGGCGTTTCTGTTTCCGCCAGACGCAGCTACGCCGCCAACAGCGGTAGACGTGAGCACCCGCCGACCAGACACAAGGACGACCACCAAAAAATCGGAAAAATTGAAATTCACAGTGCTGTCATCTGCGTCTCATTCCCTGAAGACCAACAATTCCATCAGACAGCTGCAAAATTGGTGGCAGCGTTTGCATTTGCTGCAGGCAAACAAGAGCCGGAAGCAGCAGTCGGTGCACCGACGGCAGTACTTTCAAAAGATCATGAAGCAAGTGAAAGACGTCGTCCGAAAAGATCACTTAAACATTGACGCCGAGGAGATGCGGTTTTTCTGGTCCACGTTTTCCTTCGCCTGCAACCTGTTCGTTCGCACGTGCCGGCTGGGAGCCTCATGGGCTGTGGTACAGCGAGGCTTGAAGTACCTTCTTCGGCAGCTGCGCCACCTGCGCGCTCGCCTCTTGCAGCTGTGCAACAACCTCGAGGAACGCTTGCATGCGCGGTTCCCCCTCCTAATCGAGATTGGCGACGCCCTAGCTAACGCTCGAGCCCGGCGCGCTGCGAGGCGGGAGATGAACAACGCGCTGCGCCACAGAGAAGGGGGTCAACCCGACGTCGCGCAAGCAGGAGCGCCAGCAGCTGCACCTCCTCCAGAAACTACACCCACAGCTCCTGGCAGCGCATCTTCTTCGATAGATGCGCTGAGTCTGTTTTGCGAAGAAGTGCTGCCCCCGCCGGAGCTGTCCAACGTGCATTCCTGCCCGTTTTGCGGCCACCAGGCCGTACCACCGGCGCCCGTCGCGAATCTGGTGTACCAGGACGTCCTGACGAATTGGGATTTCTTCAAGTACACAGTGCCTTTCCTTCTCGCCGTCTACCTCACCGTCTACCTACTGGTGTACATTCCCCCGTTCTCCTTCCTTGCCCACCGCACTTGGTACCTGTTCTACGACATCTTGGTGTGTTACCTCCTCTGCGGGTACTTCCTCGCGCTGCCCGGCAGACTTTGGAGCGGCTTCGTTTACCCGATTTTTTCCACCGTGTTCAGACTCATGCGCTTCGTCCTGTGGACCTCCTGGATCGCGACGGAGGAATCCTCCAGCAGCCCCGGGTGGTCGTATGTTGGTGAAAGAATACAACAAGGAGCGATGTTGTACGATCAAGACACAACTGGAACTACTCGAGGACCGGACGACATACAATTGCTCTCCGCGAGCAAGGTCCGAGCGGGAGCGTACCACGCACAATTGCTCGAGGACCTGAATGAAAATGCGTACCGGCTGACAAAGGAAACCATGCCAGGGAACCAGTCTGTCAAGCTGAGCTTGGACGACCATCAAGAACCGCACTCGGACGGCGGAAACTACCAGATTTTCGATCTGTTTTCCACGCTGAATGCTCTTCTGACCGCCCACCACACTCGTGTGTCCGCAACTTGGGCCAAGATCCGAGATTTCGTGGCCCTGCCGTACGACCTGTTCTGCAGCTTCGTCTTGGAAGTGGTGTACTTTTTCGGCTTCTGCGTCTGGCTAGTGTTCGTCTTCTACAGCATTGCCGCCTTCATCTACCTGTTCTACATCTACATTCCTCAGTTGTGGCACACGCTAGCCAAGTACTTCCTCCCGCCCGAGAAACGCGCGAAAGTCCACTATTTCACGGCCCGACTGTCCCACGACCTGCGGTCTAACTTGCCGGTGCTGGGGGATTTCGAAAACAACGCGCTGCTGTCGAATACTGGCTGGAACATGAATCTAACCGCCGTCAGCGGTCAGCAATCTTCGCAAAATACGGCAGCGGGAGGACCACAAACTGAGGGTGGCGCGGCAGAGGATACCGCTCGTGTTTACCCAGTGAACTTACGTTGCACGAACCCTAACTGCGGCATGCTGATCTGCAACCTGTGCAACCAAGAAGCGCACTATTTCCCCGTTTTTCACGAAATTGGGTCCACCGCGACGGGTTCTGGAACTGCTTCGTCCTCTAGTTCATCGAGTGCAACTACGCCGTCCTCGCGACTGGACTGCGTGCTTCCCTTTCTGGACCGGATTAAGGTGCCGAACCTCGAGGCACTGCTGCACTACATGCAGGAAGAGATGTCGAGGCAGAAGATGCGGCGGTGCGTGGATTGCGGGCTCCCCATCACGCTGGGCGACGGCTGCAACAAGATCCGGTGCCCCGACTGCCATGTGGCCATGTGCTACGTGTGCAACAGCAAGGTCACGGGGTACGATCACTTTTGTCAGCACGTGTGGGACCCAAGTTGGACGAAGTGCAACAAGTGTAACAAGTGCCACCTGTACAAAAACAATGACGAAGCCCTGGTGAAGCGCGCCGGGGCGAGCGCGTTGGACTTGTTTGTGCGGAAGTTCTCCAGTCAAAAATACACCAGCGTGGGCGGCGGCGCGCGGCTTCGCGACCGCCTAATCCAGCAAAACGGCGGCCGCAGCAGTCTGAAGGTCACTTTCGGGAACGATCTCACGTTCCGCCTGTAGGATACAAGGACGACGACCACTGCGAGAAGTGTGCATGCCGGTATACTAGGACCGACATCAATAGATACAGACACAGCAAACCGCATCAAGTTCAAGCGAAGATAAAGTGATGTTCTTGTAAAATGACGAAGCGACCATGACCAACGCAAGAATGAATCCACAACAAGTCAGTGCCTCGGCCTGGCACGGGCACAGGCTCCGCAGCTAAGACAAAAACTACGGGCATTGTGCTTTGAAAACGTGTCCGTGCAAACACGATTTCGAGGATGACAGCTTGTTCTTACTTTCTGTGTGCGTACTTCAATCGCGCATGAAACAGGAAATCTGCGACTGACAGACGGCGTGCATCGATGTTGCCGTAATAAAGCGTCTTGACATAAAAAATCACTAGGTGGTTGTGGTAATCGAGTACTAGAAGTGGACGTATCTAAAGCACAGGACTCAGAACTTTCGAATTCGGTCGTGACCGCTTTAAAAATGCGGTCAGGAGCAGCAGGCTTTTCGGAATTACAAGTATCGCCTAGACGCGCACTCATTGAATCAGAATCTGTTGATAGCGCCAGACACAAGTCCAGTCGGTCAAGCGGCAAGCAATACCGCATGAGCATGGATCTTAAGATGCCGTCCGATTTGTAGAAATATGAAACAAACAAGAAGAAGTCGTAGTCGAATCGATAGGGAACATCGTTGATTCATCGTCCGGGTCTTGTTATTTGTGGTAGATCAAATATTTCCCTAGTATGGTAGAAAAACAAAAGCACCGTCCACATCGTGGCAAATGATGCAACTTGCCACTCGACGTAGACTTCGTACATGACTATTTTCACTCTCGTCGTACATTACAAAGTCGTCCCTAATATCTCCGGGCATTCGTGCAATGGTTTTTTGCCATCGCAAATTACTGATTCCACCACCGTCCATTGTACTGAAAACGAATATGAATATGAAAAACGCACGCATCGAAAATGTGGAAACAGCCACTCATCTTCTATTTGCCCGTTTCAAAAATAAATCTACATTCGTTAATTTCGACGTTGTTTCCAACCATTTACAACGAACTTCCAGACCAACGAGTTGGAAAAAGTTCTAGGTTTTTTCCGTCCTGCGTTGTTGGAAAAAAGAAAAACGTCATAAAAATCTAGGCTAGTCTCAACACAGCGACAGTCGTCAGCATCAAAGCAAGCCAGACTTGACAATGACAGCGATGGAGTTGGTGACCCAGTCTCGCACATCTTGCGAAGAAGAGGCTGCGGATTGGGCGGCGCGTGGTTGGAAGCATGTGGACGGATACAACGCTGAGGACCCCTCCACCTGGCACTTGGCCGGCTGGAAGACCTACGAGCGCAAAGAGGAGGACGATGAAACGGAGCATGGTAAGGTAAAATCTGCCGAACAAGAACCGGAACCGGATTCCCTGTGCTGCACTTTCGCTTCCGCCACCACGGATGTCGAGGCCGCCCTGGCGTCCACGTTGTTGGCCTTAGAGCAGGAGAAAGAGGAGAAAAAGAAGTACGACAGCAACTTCGACTGCTTTTACGGCTCTTACAACGACTTCTACGCGCCCCAGGATTACGACGACCTCTACCAGTACTCGTGGAATAACAACAAGTACGGCTATGACTTTTGGAACTGGGACGAAGAGCACCACAACAAGGACAACCAGTACAACTGGTGGAATGAGGACGACGAGAGCAGCGCCAACGCTTCCGCGGCCAGTGAAGAGCACTACGATCCGGAAAATCCGAACACCTGGCACCTGAACGGCTGGCGGTGGACCATGCAGAAGGACGCCGAGTGCGACGCGCATCAAGAACAAGCACCGGTCGAGCAAGATGACGAGGACCAGCTCGACGCGGAAGATGACAGTGATGACTGGTCCGGCTTCATGTCCGCAAACAAGTTCTTCTGGGAACAGGACGACGACGAAAACGAGCAGCAGGAGAACACAAAGTGGGGCGGACACAGCTACAAGTACAACGTCGAATCCTCGACCCAGACCGACAACGTCGAGCAGTGCATCGACATCACTGACGATGAAAATAAATCCTCGGACGACCAAGAATATCCAGTGCAAAAATATCGCGCTCACCCTTGTTGTGCTTATTGGTTTGGAATTCAATACTAATACAGATAGAAATAGTGCATGAGTATGAGAAATCCATCTTCATCTTCTTTTCCAGTTGAAAGCTTTGATGATCTGGTAACCAAAGCCGCTTTGGTTACCAGATCATCGCGCTTTGGCAAAGCGCGCGCAAGCGCTCCTCGATTTAAAGCTAACTTGTCATGAAAATTCTTTGTTCGTGTTCAGTTCCTTTCCAGCTCTGCTCTAGTAGTGCGGTACTTTTGCCATGCATTAGCAAAACGTCATGACG
The DNA here is from genome assembly GCA_905178155.1 of Amoebophrya sp. A120. Taxonomy (NCBI): domain Eukaryota; class Dinophyceae; order Syndiniales; family Amoebophryaceae; genus Amoebophrya; species Amoebophrya sp. A120. The sequence continues at coordinate 1,754,185 of CAJINV010000009.1, read as the reverse complement.
ATCGAGCAACTCGCAGACTGGCTGTCCGCCGGCTGGAAATTCCACAGTGAAGACCGCAGCTGTGACGAGAGTGAATCGTTTGACGGAAAAAATGCTGACAGCACAACCCGCGTGGCGACGTCTCAGGAACTGGCCGACTGGCTTGCTGCTGGCTGGAAGTTTTACAAAAACGAGGAAGACTACGAGCCCGCGGAGGCCTCGGACGTCGCGGAGTGGCTCAGCAATGGCTGGAAGTTCTACAGCAAGAAGATGAAGGAAGACGATGAGCAGCAGCCGGAGGAGGAGAAGGATGCCGCGTGGACGACCGACGAAGATGAGTACCACTACAAGAACGAGCAGCGCGAGGACGACTACTACCACAGCTCCTGGTCCTGGTCGGCTGAACCGGACAGCGCGCACTTCGACTGGTGGAACAGCAGCGCCAGCAGCGACTACAAGAAATCTCACACGTACTTTTGCGATGCGGAAAGCCAGACCTTCCACGAGCCCACCGAGGAGGAGATTGCGGATTGGGAGCAAACCGGCGCGCAATGGTACAAGGACGTTGCGGAAGCCACCTACGGCGAGCCCCCGAAATCCGACACCGAGCGCGCGGATTGGGAGTGCGTGGGGTGGAAATTCTATGACGAATGGGAAGCCGCTGGCTGGAAATTTTTCGAAGACAAAAATGCTGATGAAGGTACTACTCGTATTCTTTTTTTTCCGATGAATTTAATTGATATTGAAATAACTCTTTTAGATAATAGATACACAGCCTTTGGCCATACCCATATGTCGAGGGGAAAAATGCGAAACGAAAAGAAAATGAAAAACAAGAAGCCTTTCCGTTACAACAGACGACGACTTTATCTTCTGCGAGGAAGCCCCGGAAGACGACGAAGCTGAGGAATTCGAGCTGCTCGATGACGACGAGCTGGCCTACTGCTCCGCCGCCTAGGGTCGTCGTCTACTTGACCGAAGAACGATGATCAAAAACGACTTTGAATCCTTTTTACACTGAACAACGAGTGCTGCTCCGCTGCTACGTACTGCCACAACGTCACCAGGAGGAAGTAGACACTGTTAGCAAGAAGACACCTAAACCACAGAAAGCGCAAGAACATCAATAGATACTCTACGTAGTCGAACAATAAAGCAACCGTAATTAAAACCCACCGCATCCACAACCGCCCGGCCGCCGCCCCCCCCAATTTCTACAATATATTTGCATTTTCAGTACATCCACGAGATGACGTCGTCCAGCATTTGACTAATATACTTGCACTGTCTGTTTTTGATGTTTTGCCACTCTAAGTAATGCATGGTAATTTTCATTCTCATGCCGCATTGACGGACGTGCAGCTGGATCTTTTCGACGTGTTGTAGATGTAGCACACCACGGCTTTTTTAAGCGTGCATGCTGCACTGCCTCACATCTGCAGCGAGCCAGTCAAGACGACTTTATCCATGTTGACGTTCTTCCACGACGTCAACGTTGAAAACATTTTTACTCTCATCTTCGCCGTTCTATACAACACTCCAAATAAATACAGCAGCTTCATGTAGGATATTATATATTCTTTTCTCAGTTCCAGCAAGACGTAGTACAGTTTCGAATTCGAATTTCAAAAAAATGCAACATACAAACGCAATACGAATATCGTTAGTCGACGTCATCTTCATAGATTTCATTGCTATATTACAACCATAACGGGGGGTCTAGTCATCGGCTCCAGAACTTTTGGAAAACTTTTTGAAAACTTTGAATTTCCTGAAGGCCTGCTCGTCCGCGAGGCTTTCTCCAAACTTCGTAGCCAGCGACCACACGGCCAGCACGAGAATGGGCCGCAGCTTGCCATCGTGGTTCCTGTGTGACCGATGGGGCCCTGCGTTTTTCGTGGGTCCCCAGCTTGCGCACTTCACCTGAGTGAAAAGCGCCCGCATCAGAGAAGGTTGGGGCCGCGCCGAGCCTGGTGGCACAACGTGCAGCATCGGCGTGCTTCGCGGTCAAGGCCAAGGACCAAAGCGATCTGCTCGCTGTTCGTAGTATCAAAGAGAGACCCCTAGCACTAAAAACAAAGCCCAAAAGCCTAGCCTGGCTCAGGAATCCCCTTGCGCCGCAAAAGCAAAGGCATTGGCGAAAATAAGAAAATAACGCCAACAGCTTGGCAGCGGGTTCGGAACAGTGCAGAGTTGCCCCAGGCACGCACTTGGGTGGCCATGTTGTTTATTTGACCGAGGGGCCAACGCACTGGGGTGGCCATCCCCCCATCCGGGGCCAGCCCTCCTCCTTTGTGGCTAGCAGGGTCTAGGGTCTAGGGTTTGGCCCTCCTCCTTTTCACCTGGCACGGGCTTAGGGTTTGGGGTTTAGGGCTTAGGGCCTAGGGCCTCGGTTCTCAGGCGCAGCGCGCCGGCCGCGAGAGGTGTGTCTGGAGAGATCCAGGGGGCGCGCCCCTGCGCCGCGTTGCGTTTGTAATTACTACAAGAAAAAGCGGCGCAGTCGAAGAAGCAAACTCTGACCTCCGCTATCTTTTTGGCGCCTGTTCTGACCCCAGGCACGGCGGCACGCTGCCAGAAAGGAGTTGGGCTGTTGAGTCTTCAAAAAGTACAAAAGAAGCGCTACCCAGACACGAAGCAGGGTGGCATTGCCTGCGAAATCGGCAAAGCTCGCGGCTCAGGTTTTGTCGTCTTTGTGGTGCCGTGCCGTCGTGTTTCGTGGTCATATATGTTGACCGATAAAAGGCGCGCGCGCTGCCGTCGGTCACACGTGAATCGCGGGCGGAATCTTCTCAGCAGATTTGTCATTTATTACGCGTCTGAACAGCGTGCAGCCCTGTTTCGTGATAGGTTTGGACCCCGGAGCCGGGGCGAAAGGTTGCATATTTTACATGCGACGAATAGCGTGGGGGGTAACGTTATCCACGGCGGCACCGCGTAGGCAAAAAAGCGCGCTTTTTCAACTTTTGCCCGAATCCTGAGGCAAAACGCGACCTGTGCGTCCATTTTGAAAAGTTTTTTTTTTGCATTTTTGCGCTATATGTGAAAAACCAAAACCGATGGCACGACGCCGCTTTTCTGGCCCTCAAAAATTCGCAACATTTTGCCCCTTAGCCGAAAACGCAAAGAAAATCCAAGCGCCTCGCAAACAAAATCCAAAAAAAAAGCGAAAAAAATCCAAAGAAAAACTTTTCGGCGTTGTGCCCGTCTTTTTTATTCTCTTGCGTGGGTAATCTCCGGCGTGGGCCGTCTGCAGCAAGCTTGCGCCCGGCGCATGTTTTGGCCTGCAATGGCCTGGCCCCGAGTGGCGTGGTCGTTTGTAGGCGGTCTCGCCCTCGTTTTCCTTTTGTTGAGTTTTCTGTGGCAGCTCTGTGTGGAAGGGTAGGGTGGGGAGTATTGTGGGGGGCGCAGTGTTGGAGGGTGTTGGCGCAGTGGTGTTCCGGGTTTCCTGGGTTGTCTGGGTGGGTTTCTCCGAAAAATGAAATTGTTGCCGGGCAATTTCTTCTTCCGAAGAAAATCCGCCCGGACAACCAAAACAAATGTCAGACAAAATTTCAAACGCGCAAAAAAAATTTCAGATAAAATTTCAGAAGTTTGGACTTCATTGCAAACGTGTGGGATTTTGCGCCCTCGGGCAAATTCTGAAATTTGTTTTGAGGTGTTTTGACGCCCCATCCATCGTCCGGGCGTCAATTTTGAAATTTTTCTGAAATTTTTTTTGGGCAGATTCGTAGGAAACCTCCACGCCGCGTTTCCGTTTTCGGGCCTCGTTTCTTCATGGCCCGGTCGTCATAGGCCCTCCGCGTCATATTCCGACTGCCCGCGCGAAGTGGTTTGCGTGCCAGTCGCGTGGGTTTTTCTGTGTTATTTCACCAGGCCCGGGGCGGCGGCCTGGTTGCATTTTTGGAAGCCTTCCGGGCTTGGGAAGCACGGGCAGAACCATTGTGGGCGTGCCGCGCGAGGATTTCGCCCCCGACATGGCAAGGCCGTCGCGTGATATTGCAAGCACACCAGGGAGCCTGTCTCGGCCGACGTGTCGCCGGGCCCCCTCCTGTTTGCGGCCCCAGACCCCCAGAAGAATTTTTTAGGTTTTTTTTTTCCAAATTCTGGATTTTTATGGCCAAAAAGAGCCAGGGCGGCCATGGGATGAACAAAAAAATGAATCCCGAGCTAATTCCCGAAAAAAAAACTTTTGAAAAACTTTTTAAAAGCTTTCACTTGGGGCACCAAAACAGTGCCGGTTTCAAGCAGAATCCGCCGCGGGGAGCTTCGAGAAGGGAGGCCAGAAAAAAAGTTTTTTCGAACTCTTTTCGGGCTCATTTCGGGCTCGCCGAAACAGCACAGCATGCAAAAAAGTCGCATTTTTTGGCCTCCGCCGTACCACCGTGCCAAAGTCAGCATTGCTCCAGCGCCGATGGTATGCTGGTGGTGTTTTTTTGTTATGTTTTGTCAATGCCGGCACTTTTGCGATGAATGGGGTTCGCTTAGTCAAGCTTTTGGGTTTTTGGATATTAGATCGGATGGCGAAGGGAGGGATATGCGTGGGCTTGGGTCTTAGTTCCGGGATGGGTTGGAGTTGGGGATTGGTACTGGATTGGGTATCACTATACTTATTTCCCGACTTGAGAGACTACTCTCGGAAGCCACTCAGGCAGCAATGCAAATTCGGGATGAGTTGGAGTGCGTCACGCCCCGCGAGGTAGAAGAAGAGGACTGCGACGCGACGCAGAAGAGGGGGGGGTTGTGGGATTTAGAGCCGGCCGACTCGAGGAAGTGGAAGACGCAGCACAGCCCGGAGATGGGATTTATTTCTACTCGGAAGCCACTACCTTCTTGGGCCCGCCTGGAAGAGTTGGAGTCTGTGGCGCAACGCGAGGCAGGTAGAAGAGGGGGACAGCGGCGCGAGGTAGAAGAGGGGGGGGCTGTTGGATTGACAGCCGGCCGGCTCGAGGACGCCCGCGGGGGATGAGGTAGAGCCTGGCGATGAGGCTATTCTGATTTTGGCTCGAGGGCATGGCGGGGGCCAAAAAGCGGAAGGCTTTCGCTGTCCTCTTTTGATGCGCCGGAAAAGAGCCGGGCAAAACCTCTGCCGAGATTCTAGCCTGGCGGCTCTTCTTGAAGCCCTCCGCGGCGGATTCTGCTAGGGCCCGGAACTGTTTCGGTGCCCCTTTTCGAAGTTTTTTAAAAGTCCTGGCCAAGTTTCCTTTTTAGCTTGTTTAGCCCTTGACAAAAAAACGGGTGGTCGGGAAAGTGGCGTGGGGGCCTCGGCTTCCATTTTTCAGGAGCAGCGTAAAAGTGCAAAAAAGAACGTGCGCAAATCGCCACGCAGATCCTGCGAAAGCAATACCCTCAGCAATGCTTTAGATGTTCGCGTCTTTGACCCTGCGCCGTGCCTTGGTGCACAAGGTTGCCCACGACGGTGGGCGCCGCATGTAAAAAGTACAGCCGTCAGCTTCGGCCCCGGGGTCGAAACCTATCACGAAGCAGCATGCCACGCGGCCCAAGCGCGTAAGAGGTTAGCAGTTTTTTAAGAGGATTCCGCCCGCGATTCACGTGTGACCGGCGCCAGCGCGCTCGCCTTGTGTCGGCCATCATATACGACCACGAAACACGGCGGCACGGCGCCAAGAAAGGAGCGCCGGCCCTTGGTGGCTTCGCGTCGTCTATTTTCTCTGCTTTTCAAAGTTTTCGACAAGTTTTCTACAAGTTCTGAAGTTTTAATATAGACCCCCCGTTATGGTTGTAACTATATCATTTTGATTCTTGCTCTTAAAAAATGCAACCTTCTTCTATATCTGTTCCGTGGAGTTCTCAATGTATGTCTAGACCAAGATTGGCACGAAGATGAAGATCGCGAGTACACTAGTACGTTGACTACCCTTACCCTTTTCGGCATGCGCATGTAGACCCGGACGCGAAATCAAATTCACTATTCGTTCCCCGACAGCATAAGGTCTACAAGGACAGCCAGATTGAGACTATACAACATCTCTCGTCGTCGTTTTTCTGCACGATGGTATGCTTTCTCACGTCGCCTACTTTGCAGCATCTGGAATAGGAACGAAAGCACGCACAGAAGCCGTCACTTGCCTTCTATCGTAGGGCATCGACTACAGACGAGAAGCCCTTCCATTTATAGTGCCTTTACGCTTTTGCTACGCAACAGCATCTGTATCCCAGATGATCTAAATTTTCCCTTGCAGCCACTGGCGTGAAAACTCGAAAATGAACAAATGCGCAGCCAATTCGAATTCCATTCTACGAAATAGAAACGCATGAGCTCTCTACTAGTACTAGAACCAGTCAGGGAGTCGTTACTCTCTTGTCCACCTCGGGCTCGAGAGTCTTTGAAATTTGTAGACAGTGTCTGTTCTTCTTCTTCGTGTCTACCCGTTGCGACACATTTTTCGTGCATTTTGTGGTAAACAAGCACGACATGACGATGCCCTACTATGCTGGGTGTGGCGGGTTGATGCACACAGAGGTTGCCCTTTCGTTGGAGGGGGCCCATGAGGCACCGTCGTGAAGATTTGATGCAGGATTCTATCGTTTTCCATAACTAGTACCTTAACTAAACTATATTAAATTTCCAATCGTGCATCGTGGGAGGTTGCAGCTGCACCGTCGGTTGGCATTTTTCGCAATGTGGATGTCGTTGATTTTCCTCGAATCAGAAGCTCAGGACAAGTTGTGGGTGATGACGATTTTCGTATTCGTGCAATCGTATGGTCCTGCTTTTTTGAATGTTGCAACTTGATCAAGAACGTGCTGCAGCTCTTCCGTTTCCTGTTCACTTTGAAAAAAAAGCACAAGAATGCACAACATGTAGTTGATTTCATCAAAAGACCGGTATAATTTTTTTCACTTCGTTTGTGTGGGGGCAGCTGGGGCGGTGGAAATTACTATTGTAATGTGAGCGAAGTAGTCGTATTTGTTTTTGAGACCGTTGAGTGCTGGGAGGTAAAAAGTGAATCACGGTGGCACGCTGCGACTTGGGCGCTACGTGACAACAGCGGAAGCGTCGCGCTTCCTGTTTTCGGAATGGAGGCACTCCGCTCGTGGTTGGCGTTGCCTCTGGCAATTCAAGCGATGCGGCTTGTCTTGCCTGGGGCGGCTGCTGCTTTTTCGTTTCGCCCGGTGCTACGGCGCACGCGGGGCGGACCATTTTGCGTTGCGTTTTTGCGCGCTTTTTTGCGAATCGCGACGGTATGAAAATTGTTGCACTCGTCTTTTTGGTGCTCTCGTAGCGCCACTGTCGTCTCCGCGGGCGGCGCGTCTCGCTGCGCCATGCCGTGCGTCTTGGGTTGCTCCTGGCCTGCCTTGCTCCTGGCTTGCCTTGCTCCTGTCTGGCTTGCCTTGCCTTGCTCCTGCCTGGCTTGCCTTGCCTTGCTCCTGCCTGGCTTGGCTTGGCTTGCCTTGCTCCTGCCTGGCTTGGCTTGGCTTGGCTTGCCTTGCTCCTGCCTGGCTTGGCTTGGCTTGGCTTGGCTTGGCTTGGCTTGGCTTGGCTTGGCTTGGCTTGGCTTGGCTTGGCTTGGCTTGGCTTGGCTTGGC